>PVIJ01004672.1:0-114199 GCA_004024925.1 Scalopus aquaticus
GTTATTGGCTTTGTTTTTGTTGAGTTGTGTGAGTTCCTTGTAAATTTTTGTTATCAGTCCTTTATCAGATGTATTGTGTGCAAAGATCCTTTCCCAGTTGGTAGGGTGTCTGTTAGTTTTGGTTAATGTCTCTTTTGCTGTACAGAAGCTTTTTATTTTTATATAATCCCATCTGTTTATATTGTCTTTCACTTCCTTCGCTTTGAAGGATGTGTCTTTCAAGATTTTGCTGAGATTTATGTCATGTAGAGTTTTGCCTATATTTTCTTCTATACATTTTATGGTTTCAGGTCTTACATCCAGGTCTTTTATCCATAGACATATTTTGTATAAAAATTATAAGATTAAAATGATACCTATAATAACACATTTTATAAAATAAAAATGCATGCCTATAAAATAAGATGCATTTTCTAAGAATATACACACATAAAAAAGATACAAAATAAATATACTAGAATGATTATCTTTTCATGGTGGTAGTAGGGTAGACATTATGATAGAAACTGGAGAAATATAAATCTTCGTAAATATGTAAAAATGGCTATATTACATTTCTGCCACTACATAATGAATTACTACTAACCTAGCAGTTTGAAATAATGGAAATTGATTATCTCATAGTTCCTATGTCAGAAGTTCAGGGTCTCACAAGACTAAGATCTAGGTGACAGCAGGGACTACTATTCTCATGAGAAGCTCAAACTCCTCCTCCAAGTTAATGTGGTCATAGGCAGAATTCATATCTTTACAGTTGCATCTGTTATGAACTGTATCTTTTAAGACTATCAGAAAAAAATTCTCTGAAACTTCACCTGATTAGATCAGGCCCACCCCAAACAACCTCCCCTTTGATCATATCAAAGGTAACTAGTAACCTCGTCATGAGTGTTGGCCCATCATATTCACTGGTCCTATCTTATTCCAGACAATTGGATTAAACCCGATCCCATTTTTGTTATATGAAATTTTATAAATTTTCCAATGTATATTTTATCACCTATCAAACAGATAAAAACAAATACAGATATAAAATATTTAAACATTATCAATAATAATTTGACATTATGAACATATATAGAATTCTGTACCCAAAAAATGGCTTATGAAAAAGAATTTTTAAAGATATGTAACAAAATTGGAAATGAAAGTAAAAAATCTGAAAGTTGGATTGCTATATTGATATCAGAAAAAAAGAAAGATAATACTAGATACCTACTAATACCATTTTGATGAAATCTAAATTGTGTTATTTAATTCAGTAAGAAAGTAAAAGAAACAAATAGTGCCATTTTGAAAAGAAAATTTCATTATGTATGTTTCTATATAATTTTTGAGAGAAATTATTAGGATTAATAAGATTGAACTTACTTTAATATATGCTACTTATTTTTGTATAAAGCAAAAGTATAAAGTATTTGTACTTTTATATACTAACAAGAAAATAGAAAAGAAAGTAATTTCAAAGTTGCCATTGCTATTAAAAACTGTATAATATAAGGCATCAAAGAATAAGTTTCAAAGCACATATTTAAGAAAAATGAGCATTTTGTTGATGACATTAAAGATCTAAATAAATGGACACATAGATCAATAAGGCAGATTATTAGCTTAGATTAGTTTGGGGCCTGAAGAAAATTCTAAAAAAATATATATTTTTTTCAAGGAAATACCAAAACTTCTTGTTTTTCTTTTCTTTCTTACTTTCTTTAGTGGACCAGATTAGCTCACTTTTAAATACATATGAAACAGTGAAGAAAAAAAAGGCCATGATACTCATGAAGAGGAAGAATCACATTCTGCCAGATACTGAGTTATTTTTATATCACTATGATGTGCGTTGGCATAGGAGTAAACCAGATAGACAAATAAAACAGAACTTGGTACCCAGCAGCATGTAAACACAAATACATATCCCTTAAGGCCCCAGTTGTCACACTGAGGTGAATTTAATAGAAGTGCTACTAGTTTTAAAATTCTTGAGTTTAAGAAAAATCAATAAGGATTAGTGTTGACATTCTAATCTCATTCTTCCCAAATTTCTGACTAGCCAGACAATCTGTTACCCAGTGCCAATGAATTGCCTTATATCTATATCCAGGCTTTTCTCTTTCCACATGAACTGATCAGCCAAATATACCATTATCCTTTGGCCTAAATTTCTGCCCATTTGGAGGATTTCCTATCACTCCCTGCTGGCCATGAGATGAGCTAAAATACGACAATCCTGGACTTCTGGTTTGTACCATTATTACCATGCAAATCCATCAATGTACCAAGCTCATACTTTTCCCCTTAAATTAACTAATTAGAGTATTCCTCCTGAGGCTTTAAATGTGAGTTGAAGGACAGGTGATAGAAGTAGGTATGGGTGGATTCTAATATAAAACTTACATTATTTTTTAATGCCCTATGTTTATTAATATCTACTTGGGTCCAGTCTCGAATATATAGTTTCTATTTCAAAATATAATATCATTGTACATCTCCAATTACATATTGTGCTAAGTCACTTAATAACCTGTTTAGACAGTCCAAGTTTGTCCTACACTGGTCGGCCTGAGTTCTCACCCATGGCCCATGGAAAACAGTAGCCATTAGGGAAGGGCGGCCTTTCTCTAAAAAACTTAGAAATTCGTACAGGGAAGGGTGGAATTAAACTTTAGTGATAATGTTAATATAGTATTTACAGATGTTGATGCAAATGATGTATACCTGGAATTTATATAATGTTATAAATTAATGTTACTTTAACAATATTTTAAAAATGGTTAAGGAAAGATATAATGCGTAAGCACTTGAAATTACCATTTTTTGTAGATTAAAAATTGTGAGTGCTGGAAATGTCATATGGTTTTACCTATACAATTAAATATGACAAAATTATAAGGAAAGGAATGAACTGGTTAATACAAAATTCAAGATTTATTCACATACTTGGTATGCTTGGGGTTATGGAGATAGAACAGTCTGCATAACAGTTCTTAAAATCTGTTCTCATGCAACATTCATTTTAGTGAGGAAGGAGACAGTAAATAAAGTCATGTGGTGAATAATCTATGGAAAAACAGCAATAAAGCAGATAAAACAGGTTTAATGGGCTTCGAGGAGGTGGGCCAGCTATTTTATTTAGCATAACAAATCTCTCCAGTTAGGCATAATTGGAGAAATATTTAATGGACAGGCAGGAGGAATCAGGTGGTTCCCTAAGGGAAATGTCATTATTGACAGAGGGAAAGCAGAGGCAAATGTCTTGAAAGAGGTGTGTTCTTGGATCATCCCAACAACATCTAGAGATGACTATGTAGCTGGAGCAGAGTAGGCTGCCAGTGGCATAGAGAGAGTGATAAAAATGAAGTCAGAGAAAAAGGTTGGATCCAGATCATACAAGGCCCTTTTAGCCATTAAAAGAATTTTGTCTTTTACTTTGAGTGAGATGGAAAGCTGTGGGAATTTTGAGCAGAAATGATGTAATCAGCTTTACAATTTATAAGAATCACTCTTTATGCAATGCAGAGAAAAGAGTTCAAGAGGAAAAGGAGAAAGATGGAAAAGCCAATTAAGAAGTAACAACAATAGTCCAGGAAAGAAAAAAAGTACTCCCAGAGCAGAGAGAATTGATTATGAATGCAGTTTGGAAGGTAAAAACAAGCATTTTCCTCATGCATTAAATGTGGGTCAAGGAGATTCCAAAATGTTTGGGTTAAGGATCTAAAAGTAGTGTTGGGGGGAAAGTGACAGTTGAAGTTGTGCAGTGGTGGCTAAAAAATGATCCTTGAGTTTTGAATATATTAAATGTGAGGTGGCTTTTAATTATCTAAATGAAGAAGTTAGGTAGGATACTAGATACAGAAGTCTCTATGTAGGTTTCAAAGGGAATTTCTCACTGGAAATTAAAATGTGGACATCTTCAAGGTAATTATGACTACTAAAAAGCAAAGTTTGAGTCTACAACCCTAGAAAGTAACTGGAAAAATAGGAGAAAGAGGACTGAGGACTAAGAAGTGCAATAATTCAGTACTTAGAGGCACAAAAGAGAAGGAGCAGTGGTAGGGTAAGAAGAAGAAAGCAGAGTCCTTGAAGTCAAATGACAGAGTGTTTAAAGAAAATGGGACTTAACTTCTGGTGGAGTGGGTAGTAATAAAGTCATAGGATGAGGGGGAGTAGCTTTAATGATACTATTAAGGTTTGATTTCATGATCTGGATGGTTTACAGTAGTAATCCCCTTATTACTGGTTATAGCATACATCATCACTTCAATAAATATTTCACACTAAAAAATGAAAATAAGTTAAAACTTCATCACCAAGGACAACATCTTGGCACAGGGGAAAGGAAATAATCAATTTGATGGGTTTCTGTAGAAAATAACCCACCAACAAAGGCAATTAGAGTGTGAAATGAAGAAAGGAGAGGCATATATTAACAGTTCAACTCTTCCCAGCTCTAGAAGTTATATAATAGATATGCTACCCAAACTTATTAGTTCTACTTAACCCAAGACCAATTAGTAATTTTTGAACAGTATACATTTGGTAAAAAGTTGTATATTCTATCTGTTAGAAAAGCATGCTATGTTAAGCCCCATACAAACAATCAAATTTTCCAGAATATTTTTATGAAACATACTGAAAATCTTTACAACAAAAGCAGAAACATTAATAGAAGAAAAACAATGAAAATGAAGCCCTTTGGGTTTATCCATTCATCTTATAAATACACTAGAGGAAAAAACGAAATTTCCTCTTAAAAGTATAAAACTCATTTTGAAAACTTTCACCCCTTAAGAAATAATAATTCATTAAGAACTCATTTCCAAGTTCTGTTTCCCCTTTCTTTTAACATAACAAATTTCATAAAAATGTATCATGTGCTTTGAAAACTGCTTACCCATTGAGAAAATAAAATAGACTTCTGGACAGAATTTCTATGCCTGTCTTTTTTTAAAAAAAAAAAAGATTTATTTATTTATGCATACAAGTTGGGGGAAGTCTTTTCTAAATAAATAAAGAAGCACTTCTTTTTCTTGACCCATAATTGAGAATCATGGCAGGGAATGGGGGAGCACCCAGGTAGACACCACATGGCAAGCAGCTAACAATAAGAATGGTCACTTGTTTATCACCAAGACAAACAGGATAGCAGCACCTAGCAGGAGGATAAATCAATGGTTTGAGAGATCTCTTGCTCTCTCTCTCTCTCTCTCTCTCTCTCTCTCTCTCTCTCTCTCACACACACACACACACACACACACACACACACACACACACAACTTCTTTCAACTATAGTTTCTTGTACCTCTCCTAAAGAAGATGAAGCAGCATAACTAGTGATTACATAACTGACCTCTGCCAATGTTGGAGAGTATTTTCTCAAGTATCATTTGAATGTATGTCAAGGGAATCATTTCAGAAGAAAGCAGAGAGATTTCCTGCAGTTTCACAAGGATGTATTGCTAGCCTCCAGCCACATGCAGGAAGCAGAATTAAGATCCACTCTCTGATTAATTTTCTATATTAAAAGTGCTAGGACAGAAGAGAGACATTCACTAAACCCTTGAGATATCATCTAAAACCTGTTTTGTATACACCTGAATCTGTAAGAGCGATTGATTGAATCTACTCAAATACACTATTGATTTAGTTATTTAACATGTAAAGCTAATAATTTAATATCATTCTGCAAAAAAAGTACTAGGTTTTCTTTTATACTTTTTGAAGCATAGACACATAGCTCACAAAGAGTGGTGATATGATACATGATAAAAAAATTATTTTTTAACGAAGCAACTCATTTTGCGCATTGACATACTTGCTTACAATTAGAAAACATCATTATCTACTTAAGTTTTCTTCCACTCTTCTATTTAATTGACTTATTTCCCATGGGGATTTCAAAATATATATTATAGGGCAAAACTATTTTGTCATAAAAGATGGATATTTTTTATCCATGATTCCATTATGGCAAGATTAATTATTAATATCTTTTTTCAACAATTTATTCACCACCATGTCGCCATCAATTCTACACCTAAAATATCATCTTCTAAATTGATTACTTTCCTTAGCACTCAGTTGTTTAGAGAAATAACATATTACCATTATCACTTTCATATAAAGTCATGCATTACATTACTAATTACTATATTCAGCTGTTAAGCAACACACATACCTACTCAGAAGATTATAGCTTCAAAACTTTAGTACAATTGTAGCTGAATATAAGAAAAGTTTATTGCCAACTGAGCAAAACTAGATGTGAAACTTGTTTATAATTTTAAGACAGAATATTAATACCCCAGGGGGAAATACAGATAAATGTATTAAATCAGCCTCTATTTACACATCTATAGGAGCATTTATCATGTAATTGTCTTCTGAAGTATTAATATCTTTTAGTGAATTTCAATGAACTTGAATTCCTAAAAATGTAAGGACTAATGTAATTAAATATGTAATAATCATTTGTTTAACATCTGCCTGCTAGATAATAAGAGAAGAGGAATGTTTGACTTTATTATTTCTGAGTATTCAATGAATAATTTTGAATGAGTAAATTATTAAAATATTTTCTATTTTAATGTTTAAGTCAAAATTTCTACTCACTGATAATATTGTATTCTATATCAAAAGTTCATTTTCCAGAGTTAAATGATACACAACTTTAAGTCATATATTTATTCTAATGACTGGTCAATTTGGTGATCTAACATATCATTTTTAATATTATCATCAATATTAAAATAGAAAAAAATCACCCAGGGAAAACCTGGAAGATTACCAGAGGTATCGAAATGCAGAATGGAAAATACAAGAAGGAACAGGTCAAGGCTATCAAACTGAAGTTTAAGACAATGACAAGTCAATAAGGAATATATATTGATAGAAGTAGTACCCCTCAAATAGCAGTGAGCAGTGATTAACTATTCAGTTACTTGTAATATCAGCCCTGCCCAGATTATAAATACGTGCTAATAACAAGGTTTATAAATACCCACGCACTATAAACATATTTATATGTTTAAAAGAAATGGCTCTAGGCATTCAATCCAGTCCTATTTCCTTTCAAATCTATAGCATATATGTAAAAATGATATTTCCTTCTTTATCACATGAAAACCATTCTCTCATTCACTTTGTAGTCACACTCACTAAAAATGACATAATCTAGCAAAGGTGGGTCAGGGAAAATCCAGGTGGAAAGAAGAAAGGAGGAAAAATACATACTATGCTCTTACCATATGCAAAGTACCATAATCATTATTTTTACTTAATAACTCAAAGTGAAGCAACAGTTATAATTCAAGCGCACTACATAAGCAAGGTGTTCGTATCTTCTTCTATTATACTTTATCAGGTCTAAAAATAGTTTCACAGGCAGCAAACACAAAGTCTATAATCACAGCATTGATAAGCGCAAGCCCACAAGAAATGTGATGTCAGGGTATACATACAAGGGTCACCTATGCAGAAAGAATCAAGGATCAATCCTTGAATCTTGATGACAAGCACAGTAGTGGTTGCTGAAAATTAAGTCAGCTTATGTACAACAAAGAAGTGGAAATTCTGATCAAGTGAAGGCTGATACTAAAGATAGATGAAAAAGACACAAAAAAAAAAAAAAACCAAAAAACTGTAGAGTTTAACCAAAAAAAAAAAAAAAAAATTTCTAAAGGCTCATCACATGCCAAAGAAACACAGAGCATGTTTTTCTTTTGCAGCAATGAATCCAGCTGTGTTTAGCTAGAAGGAATGTGTATACCAACAAAATTAAAATCTCTTCAGGGTAGCTTAATAAAATTGTTCTTGTTCAAATAAGTTCTGAAATCCTTCGTTACATGTCCACATATAATTGATACAGAAAACTGTATACAGGGGGAAAAAAAGATTACAGCAATACAAAAGAAAAGATTTTTAAAATGAGATGATTAATATGCAATAAAGAAGTAACAATTTTAAGGAGCTGAAGACTTCATTTTCATATTGCCTAGTACCAAGAATAATTAATGAAAAGGGGGCACATTAAATATACCTTTTTCTAGTTTCAAAAACATAGAAAAATCCTAAATTTCAATTTCAAAGAGAAAACATTTCAAGTCAAAAATCAACCCAACTAAGCTATTATTCTCATTTCATAATAAACAAATGAAATTCCCAGTCATACAGGTACTCATGAAAATACAGAAAATATAGTCTTCACATACACCTTCTGAAAAAAAATCAAAGATGTTTCTAAACCAAAATACTAAGTAAATCAACTTATGAATAGGAAAAAAGTATGATAAACTAAACAGCATCTAGCAATGAAATCTTTAGAGTTGCCTTTATAAAAATAAGATTGCTAAGAGGTGTCTAGTGAAAATAGCAGACACACACACACACACACATAGGTGGTCAAATACTGTAGTCTGGCTGACTCCATTCATTCCTAGGTATTAACTTCCCTAATAAGACAGACTAGATGGAACCTTCTGAATATTTTCCATTGGAGAAGGCATCCAACCTTCTGGTAGGAAAGAGGTCTCAACTCTCTTTGCAGTGTTAGAATTCTAAGGACAAAATTCTCTCCAGTTTCAGTAACTGACAGAGTAAACATTCAAATTGAAGTACAAATATCAATTAGTTTGATGAAAGGTTGTCAAGCACATTGATATTATAATGATACTAAGTGAGATATTAAATGTTCTAACCATGACCCTAACTGATGGAAGGGTGGAGGCAAATGATATAGTGCCTTAACTTAGCAATTGGAAAGCAACCACTTATTTATGAGGACACTGAGAAGTCAACATTAAAAGGCAAGGAAAGATAAAAATCTGGCTGTGCAGAGACGACCCTACTAAGTTTAAATTAACAAGTGATAATGGACTCTGAAAAGTGGTATAAATATAGGCACCAGATCGAAAGCAATTTGACATGTTCATGGACTCCCCTCCCATAGTTCTGAAACCTTCTCCAAAATCTGGTGAGAACTACCTGGAACTCTCACTCTAAGAGGTAGTAAATCCATTCCCTGCAAATGGACAGATAACAGGAATTCTTTGGACAAGGCCTGTCCCATTCTTCATTCCAGTCTCCCAAACACTCCCAAGGTGATAGTTGCCTTCTCCTTTTTTGTTGCCAATTAAATGGCATTATTACAATGTGGATTTAAAAAAAAAATGTTGTGTTTACATGGATTTGGCTCAAATCATAAGTAAAACCTTCCCGCTTTGTGGAAGTTAGCACTATAGAGACCCCAAACCTAAAAAAAGAGAGGTCAAATTTAGGATTACTTGTTTCTGTAGTAAATTGAAAGATTCACAAGGTACTAAGAGAAAAAGAATACTTGCAAGAAGTGAAGCCTCTCAAGGAGGCTTATTTACTTATACAAAGTAGGGCTTTCCATTGTTACTGTGTTAGTAAGGGAAGAGAGTCCAGTCTTCTTAAATACAGGGTCTTAATAATATATTAGTCTGAATTTCTTATAACTGGGTTTAACTCAGAACTACTAAATAAAGGTAGTGATACAATAACCAAATATGATTTGGCAAGGTAGTTTATCTTATAATACTCAACTGGATTCCAGGAGGAAAAAATGAAGACGTGTTATGTACTTAATATTAATAATCAGATCCCATAGCATGAAAATAAAAGTCATCAGAAAAATAAAATAAAATGACTTTAAGATTGTAAATAGCTATCAATATGCTAATACAAACACACATTGTCTTCAAAGGTTTTGCATTTGCAATTTCTTGCGGGGCAATCTTCATAAGAAGAGACTGTGCAGCATTCCCAAAATCTATTTGGTAAAACATGTTCTTAGAAAGATACTAAAATTTCTCAAGTAATGTTCCATGGAACCCATGCTTAGAAACACTGCCATCAGGATCCTAAGTGTTTTACCAACTCAAGCAATCGTTTCCCCTATCTTTTCAAGAGAGCAATAACACTCAGTCCTGACTTGTATCTGTTCATTGATGTGCCCAAGAATCTAAGAAATTGCCTAGTTTAAAAATACTGAACAATTAACAAAAGAAAATACAGACCAGACTTTAATACTAAATATCTCAGTAGATAAATGAGTCACTTTCAATTCAATGCTAACTTCTTAGAGTATATTGGCTCTTGAAAATCAGATATTAGCAACAAAAGACAATTTTTCAAACCTGGTTATCATACAAGGACAGTTTGGCTTCAAGACCTTTGCATTTAATTTCCTACCTTTTAGAAGGCTTTTTCTCCAGATAGTTGCTCAGCCCACTCTCTCTTTCCTTAGATCTTAAATGTCACTTTGTCAGAGAAAGCTTCCCGACACATTGATGTAAAAGAGTAATCACCCCACCTACTCCTGGCCCTTTATATACCCCTCACTATGTTTTATGCACCTACCACATTTGACACATTGCTTACTTTGTCAGCTCTTCATGAGACTATAAATTTCAGAAGGTAAAGCAAGCTCAATACTGTAATATCAACATGTAGTTATTTCTAGGCATATAGAAGGCACTTAATAAATATTAATCAAATAAATGAATATTTCAGATGGCTAATGGAGATGGCAACTTAGGTATAGCTTTTTTAAGTCCTAAATCAACTATATGTTCAGAAGCAAAAGAGAGATTTTAGAGTATACCTACTACTAAAAGTAGACACAACCATAAAAATGGGCAAAGAACATGAAAGGCAATCCAGTATAGAAACAATAAAAATCACCTAGAAACATGTAAAGATTAGCAAACCAATAAAAATCAAAGAAATATATATTCAAATGACAAAAAGAAATTATTTTTACTTTGGAAAACATTCTTGATAATGTTAAAATGCAGCCGTGGCAAGAACATGATGAAAGGGATACTCGTAGGTAACTGGTGATATAATAGAAGAATCTCCATAAAAAAGGGGAGGTTCCAGCTTCTCTGCTCCACCTAATAAGGGATGGAGCTGAGTGGCCAGGTGAAGCAATAGAAGACTTGGAGGGACAGGAGGAGGAGCCACATGGAGCAGAGAGACATGTAAAGGAGGGCATGCTTGCTTCTCAGCTTTGACCTTACACAACAGACCTGGGTGACATAGAAGAGACATGTGGAGTTGAGACACGTAGAGACAATTGAAAGAGACTGGTACATGAGAGACAAGTGTGGGGCTGACAATGGCAGTCTTTACATTGATTTGTACTCTGATTTTGCTCCTTTCATATCAGACTTGCCTGGCCTCTTTTCCTCTTTCCTATGGTTCCCCAGCAGAAGGTACATTAGACTTGCAACAAGCTTCCAGGCCTCGGCTGCCTTGCTTTGGGCCAACCTTGTTTGACTGGGCATTTACCTGAGAGAGAATGGGTAACTTTGGGTGTTTTATTGGGAAACTATTATCCTTTCTCCGCTTTCTATGCACACTAATTCTATTAAGGGTCTTTACTATTAAAGGTCTTACACTCTAAGAATATGAATTTTTTTACGTGGCATCTGGCAGAACCCATTTATAACATGCAAGTTTGGAAGTCCCAGAATACCCCTCAGTCTGCCCAACTTACACAGTCACGAGGTGCACTATTATGACATTATAAACTTAATTTTTAAGAAATTGTAACCTAGTAAATATTAACAATGATTAGTGGAAAAAACAGGCTATAAAACATAAACATAATAACCTCAAGATAGTTTAAAATAGTTCATATATATTTTTAAAAACAAATGCAGGGCCTCCCTGGTGGCGCAGCAGTTGGGCGCTGCGCTGTGGAGTTGTCGGCAGTGGTGACGCGAGTTCGATGCCCAGGCGGGGAGATTCCCACATGGCACAGCAGACCTCTCCTGCCTCGCCCGCTGCTCCCCTCAGCAGTGTATTTCCCACGATCTGCCTGTTCTGCTCCCCGCTCTGTCTCTGGTGAACCCTCTCATTGCCCTGCATCTCTGGCCTATACTCCAGCCTGCATGCATAAATAAATAAATCTTAAAAAAAAAAATGCAAACTTCTTAATCAGTTGAAAAGTACTTTGCTCATTTCTATCTCATGTTGTATTTAATATGTGTGCAAATATTTGCTAAATAGCAAACTGTTATTTTTCTGCCTTAAATGTAGGAACAAAACTATTATCATCTCTTAAAACTTGGAAAAAGATTTATGTCAGCATGCTGTCAAGCAATACAATGGAAAGAAATTTATATAGCCAAGCCTCTCAGACCTTCTGCATTGGTCTGATAAAACCAAGAGCTCTGAGTTTAACATATCAATATGTTCAAAGCCTGTTTACATCAGGTAATTGATACTGTAATAAATCTACTCTCCTTCATGGCTTTTTAATCAAAAGGTTTATTCCATATGCAACATTTACATCAGAAAAGGGAAATGCAAGTAAATCCCCAATGCTTGGAAAATACATGATTAGTAAACATCTCCCAAAGATCAACAAATAGCAATTCTGATAAAGTGAGGAGGCCATTCCTTTGTCCTAAAGATTTCCAGTTTCTTTTATTTATTTTTTTACCTTTGTAGCTTTAGGGTTCCTGACTTAGTTAATGAGAACATGAGTAAACTATGGAATCTTTCATTTGTTAACATGGAATCTTCCATTTGTTAAATCAGGGGGCCTCCAAAAACACCAATAGAGGTGTGTTTGTTTTATAGCCAGCATCCAGAGGCACAATGCCAAGGCCAGGTAGTCCTCTATTCTCCACCATTAGAAAAAAGTATGGAGAATACAAAAGACTATACAGTAAGATTGGTGGTCATGAAGCAATTGGTTTACAGAATATAAAGGAGAGAAGAGAAAAAGTTTCCTTGAGTATTTTAGAAGAAATAAATATTCATTTGAAGAGTCAATACTAAATTTTTTCAAATGGAAACACAATTTATCTAGAAATAAGATGAAATATATGACAGATTCTTGCCTTCATTGGTAAAGTTAAATTTATAGAGATCTTAACCAAAATTCCTTAAATGTTAAAGTCACATAGCAGCAATTAACATTTTAACAATGTTATCATTATTAATGTAATTAATTCAAATGATGTAATTAGCAAAAATATTTAAATAAAAGTAAATATGTACATTTTAATTATGTCATGCACCAGTTGTCATAAATATATGTATGTATGTATGTATATATGTATGTATGTATGTATGTATGTTCATATACACACACCAATTTATCTTTTTCTGCCAACTAAAAGTTTTCTGAACTTCAATAAGACATTTTAATGGTGGGAGATAATTTTGCCATGGGGCTTGTGTAAACAAAGTTACATTTTTATTGTAGTGAATATCAGTTGTAAAGAAAGACTATACACACTTTTATTAATTCACATGCAAATAAATTATTGTTTGGCTAAATTAGGTTAGGCAATGGGGATAAAGTATAAACCAAACAGACATTATCAGTACCTTTAGAGAGTTCATAATCATATAATTGACCTGAGAATGAAAATTAACTATCCCACAATGGATTTAAACATTTAAAGTATTCTTAAATAAAATAAAAAGTATTATCAAAAAATATATCCAAGCATGCTGAAACATAGCCACCTCCAAGAAGCTGAACTAAAAGATAACAAAGACCACCCAAGACTGACACTTGAGGAACCATTGCTCAGCTAACTTTTCATCTGAGTTACATGTTATTGTTGGAGAAGGCACATGGACCAGAGAGATATGTGAAAAAGAAAGGGTGCTTGCTTCTAGCCTTAGACTTGCACCAGGGACTTGGTTAACATGGAAGGAGACACTTGAAAGAGACATGAGTCAGAGACAGTGGGGAGACTGACAGTGACAGCCTTTATCTTGACCTGTACTTTGATTTTTCTCCTTTAATTCCAGATTTGCCTGGCCCTTCTGCCCCTTTTCTACGGGTCCCCACCAGAAGATGCCTTAAACTGGCAAGCTTTTGGGCCTCAGTGGCCTAGCTTTGGGCCAACCCTGTTCAAGTGGGCATTTACACACAAGGAGATGGGTAACTTTGAATGTTTTATTGGAAGCTATTATCCATTTTCTCTGCTTGCTCTCTATTGCACACTAATTCTGTTACATTTCTTTTCTATTGAAGGTCTTACACACTAAAAGTATTTGTCTTATGTGTGGATGGCAGAACCTGTTTAGAGCATGAAAGATTTGGGGAGACTGGTGAGGAGACTGGGAGAAGAAAGGAAAAAGGATGGAGAGCCAGAAGGAGACCAGGAGGAGGCACATAGAGCAGAGAGATATGTGAGGAAACTACACTTGCTTCTCAGCCTTGGACTGATTGAAACAGATGTGGGTGAGAGACCCAAGGGTGTTTTTATCTTGATTTTGATTTTGCTCCTTCTGTCCCAGACATGCTGGGCCCCTTCTGCTCCTTTCCTATGGGTCCCTACCAAGATGTGCCTTGGACTTGTAGCAAGCTTTTGGCCCTCAAAGGCCCTGCTTTGGGCCAACACCGATTGGTTGGGCATTTACCAACAAGGGGATGGGTAATTTCGGGTGCTTGATTTGAAAACTATATTCTTTATCTTTTCTTTGTTGGACACTAATTGTATTAAAGTCCCTTTCCATTGAATGTCTTATACAATAGAGTATGTTTTGCCTTGATGTGGCAGATGGCAGAACCTATTTACAGTGGGAGGTTTGGGTTTGGGGTGCCACTCTCCCTGCCCTATAACAAACCTCGCTCCCCATGAGCTGTATGGAGGTCCAGAGTCCGGGCTTATGTTGTAGGGAGCAAACTTCTGATTTAATCTAGCATTGATTCTTGAGCTTCATGCACCTCAGCCCAAGAGGCCTACCTCATGAAACACCAGTCAAGTAGATGCTGACTGACCCATACCTTCTGTAGCCCTTAGCTCTCTGCTCCATAATCACACATGTACAACCATCCTAGGCTAAAAAGAAATGAGACACAAAAAAATCAGAGACAAAACTAAACAACCCACCACTTTCCAACAACAAGCAACCAAGTACCTCCCTCTGCTCTTCTTTACACAGATGTTGATAATAGGCATGTCTGGTAGCTTTGGAACCAGGTCCAACTCACTTGCATTTTGGGATTTGAGGAAATATATAATTTGGTTGAAAATTGGATTTCAGTTTTGCTATTTGGTTCTTAGCCTATTTTTATGTAAAGATTTGAGAAGATCCAAAATACATGTAGTGCTGGTAGCAAAATATTTGCTACTAGCACTACATTTCCACAAAATCCTCTGTGGCATAGTAGTCTAAATTATTGTTTTTAAAAAATATAAATATGGACCATGTTTTCTACTTTTAACCCCATGGAGTAGTTTCCCACTTACTAAAAGTTAGAGAAAAATGTGCCATGATATACAGAAAAAGCTAGAGGCACCAGAATTAGTGAAACAATCCCAGAGACAATAGAATCTACATCCAGGCCAGGATTGAGATCAGCACCTTACTGATCAAGACTACCTGTTAGTTTGTGAGGAAAAGGGACCACATTGGAGTTGGGAGTATTAAGATCCTATGGTTAAAGAGCATGAGCCACACAGGGAAAAAGATAAGGATATTATAAATAGAATTTGCTCCATAAAATTTGTCTTCTCCAAACATCTGAGCCCTTTAATAAATGAAAAAAATGTACAAATGTACAAAAACACAAAATTTCCAAGACTTCTAATAATCCACATTATTTGTTTTTAAGTTATAATTAATATTTTAATTAGTAACACCTCAAATGGACAGTTATTCCAATCATTTGATAAATATAAAATTTTTAAATAGCTGAGTTATTTTAAGATGCTTACATTAATATCAATGTCTCTACTAAAGGTAACGATGGTAAGAAAAAACACATTTTATTTACACTATTAATATGGGTATGAATACTCTAGAAAGTTTAAAGGAAAACATTATGATAGAGAGCAGGAGAGTTGCCATAGCTTGAGGGGAAACCAATAAAGACATTCTGCTGTCTGCCATGAAAAAGCAAACTACTTTTGATTACCTTTACTGATAACATTGGGGAAAAGAATTTGCAATAGATGCATATTAGGTCTCAGGAATATTTTTACTCCTCAAATAAGAAACATAAATCTGGAACCACAGTTGTGATAGTTGTGATTGGTATTTCAAACTATAATATCCACAGTTATTTTCCAAGATCTATCTAGTTTTGTAAACAAGACAGTTAAACCTCCTGCATCTAAACTCCTAATTCTCCCAGACATGCAGTATTAATCGGTATCTTGGGGCTGGGGGATAGAAGCCAGGGTAAACTATCTTTACCAAATAGTGCACTCTCCATCTTTCTAAGGTGTTTCTTTCCAGAAACCTCAACATTCTTAACTCCATCTCTACAAATCAAATTATTTCAAAGAACAAGGTCATTGGTTTATATTTTAATCTAAATATAATGGGAAGCCATCAATGGTGAAATGATCTTTTACATAGAGAATGGATTGAAAAAGAGAAAGAATACCAGCTGGAAGAGTAGTTAGGGGGCTGGTAAAGTGGCCCAATGAGATATTACAGCAAAGGCTTAGGTTCAGCAGAGGAGATCAAGTATTCATACTAAATGCACATTTTGAAGTTAAAAACAAAAAGACATATTATTGGTTTAGATACGAAGATCAGGAAAAGTGGTAACAAGGTTGACTTCCAGGCTTTCATCTTGAAAAATTGGGTGAAACTAGGCAACATCTTAGAAAGGAAAGGACAATGAAAAAATGTAAATTGGGGATACCTATCAGACATTGAAGTGGCAATGTCAGGAGGACACTTGGATAAATACATATGTAGAAATGTCAGTATAAAAGTGAGCTGTTTTGTAAGTTTGCTCTTTTTCATTTAATGTGAAATAACGATTTGAGTATTTTTTTTTACTGGCACTTGATGCTATATATAAAAATGATTGTTTCAATTATGTTCAACTTTCTATTGATATGTTTTTACAAGGCAAGGGTAATTTTGACAATTTTTCTTACATTAAGTTATGAACCAGATACACCCATTTAAATTTAATTGATCTTCCATCAGGAAACAAAAGGTTTAGAGTTTTTGCTTCTAAATGGTAATTAATGCTAATATCTATTTTTAAATCACTAAAAGGAGCTTCCATTTAATTCTAGAGAATTCAACTTGATAATATATAAATATATATTGTGTTAGGGTATAGTTAAATTCACATGTTGAATGAAAAAAGGACCTAAGGGAAAAAACCATGTGTAAATGGAGGTATGTAAGCATGTCAATGCATATAAAGAAGGCACACCATTGTTGTTAGTGAACATCTCTAGGACAAGAATGGCATTATGTGCAAGTGAAAATGGTATTATGTGCACATGTTGATGGCTATTCAGACTCTAAAATAGTCAGATTCTAAAGGCAGGAAACAGAATAGCATTTATGCTGGATTTCAGGAGGGAATGGGTAGTAAATATTTAATGGGTACAATTCAGTTGGGAAAAATGAAGTTCTTGATAAAATTTGAACACATTTCAATTATAGGCCTTCTCACCAGTGTCTTAGACCTAGAGAGCAAATAAAAGTATTTTTTATAGATTCTTCTGCTTCTTCATATTCCATTGTTCAAAGTCTTTTGGGATGAATAGGTGGGGAACAGGATAGATTTAACCCATAGCTCTATTATTCAGTCTTTTTATTCCTTTCTTATCAACAGGGATCACAAAATCAAATTTAAACAAGTGCAGTGGATGGAACAGTTTGCTATAGAAAGTGATAGTGGGCCTCCCTGTTGGAGAAACGGGTTAAGCACAGTGCTATGGAGCTGTCAGCGGCTGAGGCTGCTTGAGTTAGATTCCCTGCTGGGGAGATTCCCACATGGCTCAACAGACCTTTCCTGCCTCGCCCGCTGCTCTCCTCTGCAGTGTACTTCCGTCGATCTGCCTGCTCTGCTCCCCACTCTGTCTCTGGTGAACCCTCTCAACGCCCCACACCTCTGGCCTACACCCCAGCTTGTATGCAAAAATAAGTAAGTCTTTTTAAAAAAAGTGATGTTCCTAAAGCAAATTGAAGTACATGTGCCCCATTTTAAGCAGAGAGCAGCAAATTATTGTCACACAAGAATATGAGCTCAATGTTGCCAAATCATTTTTAACAAAGAGTGGAAATAAACATGTTTAGCTAGGTTTCTTGGTATATAAATCAACTGCTTTAAAAACAATATGTTTACCAAAACTACTAGGACCAAACAAAACATGTCAACAGGCTGGATGCAGGCCACAGTCTGCAGTTTGCAACCTCTGTTCATCATGATGCTCTAAGACTCCTGGCCAATTCAGGTCTTTTGCCATGAGCCAACTTTGAATTTGGGTTTTTATTATTCAACATAGAAACCATCACAATCACAGCCTTAGCTCTGGCTAATCCATTAAAATCAGATCTAAAAAATAGGTAGTTATATCAATAATTAAATAAAGCATAATTGTAATTCTGTTACACCTGCCTAAGTTATTTATTACCCTCTACACAACTCCCTCAATTTCTTTCATAATTTAATCAAACTGGCAAATTCTTAAAATTTGTGTATGTAACCTTTCAGTCTCTCCTCTGACTATGCACTTCAATGCCCTGGCAATGTGGAGTTTGGATTCTGGTTACCAGCATGCAACAGCATGGGCATGAAGAGAATTGTTAGCTTTCTTCCATTAGCAGAGGAGGATTTTTTCCAGCAAACAGCATGCCAACAGGGAGTTTCAGTTGATTTCCAAATTGGCACATACCATATGCAGATCCTCTAAATCTTTCCAGATACTTTTTCTCAGAATCAAATCTCCATCAGTTATTGATTAGCTCTCTAGCTTTCATAAGAGACTTGATAAAGTTATGAATTCAAAAGATGTGATAATTCAGCAATCTTCAGAATCAATAATCAGTTAGTGACTTTAGCTTTTCTGCTATAAATAAAATATCCTTGAGTGTCACAAAGCACATGGGTTTATTTCTAATATACAAGGTGACAATTTAGTGATTTGCATTTTCATGCTCTTACTTTAAATAATCAAATGGTATCAGAGGCATTCACCATACACAGTGTCCTGGGATTCATACTCTTTTGAAAATTATTCTCTGGTGGCAGCTGCTTGGCTCTCAGAGCTTTACCCTTCTGGCTCAATATTTGCCTTGTGGCCTATTCCCCTTTCTAGAAAATGCATTGGAGATATAGCTACATCTATATCTATCTATCTATCTATCTATCTATCTATCTATCTATCTATCTATCTATCGAATTATATACATTGGAAACATAGAAATATCAAAGTATATATTTTGAAAATAGACTGTAAGATATAAGGCATAAGGGGAAAGAGGTATTAAATATGATTCTAAGCTTCTGTCCTAAGAAAGTGGAGGAGTGAATTTGCTGTTTACTGCATTAGAGAATGCTGTGAAATCATAGGTTTGATGGAATATAAGGAACTCAGTTTTAGACATGTTAATTTTATGATACAGATGACATACTTAAGTAGAGGGGGTAAGAAATTATGTGACTATATGAGGCTGAAGGTCAGAGAAGATATGTGTGCTCAAGATATTCAGTTAGAAGTCAACGAATTATCTTCAAATTTCTAAATCTTGATGAGCAACCCAAAGAAGTGACTCTACATACATAAATCAGAGAATTACCGGGAAAACCAGACAACAGAGTATCTTGAAAGCCAAATGAAAAAAGTGACTCAAGGAAAGGAATGATCAACAATAGCCAATATTGGGCCTCCCTGGTGGCGCAACAGGTTAAGCGCAGCACTGTGAAGCTATCCGAACCACTACAGCATGAGTTTGATCCCCAGCCAGGGAGATTCCCACATGGCACAGCAGACCTCTCCTGCCTCACCCACTGCTCCCCTCAGCAGTGCACTTCAGTCGATCCTCCTGTTCTGTTCACCACTCTCTCTGGTGAATCCTTTCACCACCCCACACGTCTAGCCTACACTCCAGTTCTTGTATGCATAAATAAATAAATCTTAAAAAAAAAACAATAACCAATATTGTTGGAATTTCAAGAACTATCACAACTCAGAAGTGATACCAGAATTTAACAATTGATTAGTGAATTGATACAAACAGCTTGATAAGACAGAAGGAAAGAAATCAGAAACAGGAATATACAACATTCTCTAAGAATTTGGCTGTGCAAGGGCAAAAATAAAGCAGCAGTTGGAGGTTGAACTAGACTAAGGGGTTTTTAAGGTTTTTAAGATGAAAAATAGTAATATGTTTATATGACAAGAATGGTTCAGGATTCAGAGGAAAATATTTATTAGTGTTTCTATGAATTTAGACTTAATAAAATTAAAATGTAATATACTGTATAACATAGCATAAAATTATAATGGATTTTTAGTTAAAAGATACATGTAACATATTTAATTGCTAATAAGGGTTCTTTTGAAAGGAATATGTTGGTGGTAAAGGAGGTACTTGAAAACTTAGTTTCTGACAATACAAAATAACACCTAATTCAGATCATGGAAGATATAATTCCCATGCTAACAGAGGGAGGAAAGTATAGGTGAAAATAGATTAGTGAGTGGGGAGACAGCAGGAAAATGAGATAAAAAAATATACAATGTCTACCATTTTCTCTCTAAATATACAAAATCATTACCTGAGAGGGGTATGAAAAGGGAGGAGATTACTTGGGTAAGCAAAAAAGTAACTTAACTAACAGTTTGATTAAGGACCTGGCTGAAGTTGAAGTTCTAGAGAAACCATTTGTGTGGTTTGCTTCAACACTGGCTGTATTGTGAGAAGAGATAGAATTAGATCCAGTCAGGGATGGTGAAATGTACCTTGTAAGATAGTGTTAAATAAATAGTGTTCAACATATCATCGGTACCCTAAAATACTATCATTATTTCACTTTCTTCCTTACTTTCTTTTCTCCCTATGTAGAAAATTCTTAAGTCCATCACTCACCAGAAAAGACTTTAATACTTTATTGAAGATGATTAAAAATACTTTTAGAACTGTGTCTTTCTATCAGTCTTGGTCCTACTCTCAACTGGCTTCCTTTCTTTTCATCTGCCTTACCTGATCAAACACACACTAGCCTTACACTGCATGTATGGAATTTACTGACTGGAATTTTCAGTTAATTACTCTAAATTTGAAACAAAGCTAACCATAAATTAGGCAACTGATCACTAAATTTTAATTGCTTTTACATCACTGGCAGCTGAATATCGTTGTTTTTGAGGCTGCAGCCATCATCTACAAATACCGTGAGTAAACCTCAAAGTGTGTGGGCTTCATTATATATCCCTTTCAAGCTCCTGACTGACAGAAAGGCAAGAGATAAGTAATAATAATACATCTGATATTTATTTTTGCTTAAACTTCAGACCACAACTACTATTACTCTTTGAACCTTGAACCTATTGTTTATAACCTTCTAACAGTTAATATATTACAATAAATATAAGAACAAGTGAAGTCCTTTATCTTATGAGCTTCTACATCAGTGACCATAACAAAATTGATCTCAGAATTGGATGAAATGAAGCCAAGGAATAAATTTTGTCCAAATTCCCAGCCTCTTATGAAATCAACAATAGTTAATGGAGAGCAAATACGAGAGAGAGAGAAAAAACAAAGACAGAGACACAGATAGAGACAAACCAAGAGAAAGAAGGTATTACTTATTTTTATGAAAAACACACTATATGTTAAATAATCAGCTTTTTTTACATAATTTTATGCAAAATGAGAATATTGTTTATGAAGATCTTTGGAGTTGGAGAAGTTAATAATGAAACAGCTGTCAGAAGGAAGATTAACAGCAGGTTAAAAAAAAATTGAGAAATAATCCTTCTATAGGTAGAGATAAATAGAAAAAGCTAATGCTGTTGCCCTAAGCAATTGCTCTTTTAGAGAGACATAACAAGAGTTTAAAAATAAAACTCTAAGTAAATTGTGTTCATTCACTCATTCATTCAACCAATAGTTACTGACAACCAATAACAGTGCCAGGTGTTCTTTTAGACTCTGGGGAACTACACGTAAAAGAGAAAGACAAGGTGCCAATTCTTATAAGGTGTACATTTTAATTGGAGGAAGAGATATAATAAGGATATTATGATTAATTCAGATAATGAGAAGACGTTTCATGAAAAAAAAATGTGAGATGATGTAACGTACAATAAATTACCAAAACACAATAAAACAACACACATATATTATTTTATAATTTCTGTGGGTAATAAAACTGAACCCAGATTAGCTGGGTCCTCCACCTCAAGGTCTCTGAAAAGGTTTCAATCAAACTATCCAACAAAGAAGCAGCTATCTCCACATTCAATTGGTTTGGAACCTACTTCCAACCTTAGTTGGTGGTTGTTGGCAGGCCTCAGTTCTCAATGGACTGGTAGACTGAAAACCTCTGTTCCTTGCTACATGGGTCTTCCTAGTTAGCTGATAACATGGCAGCTGATTTCATAAAAATCAGCCAAAGAGGAAGGGGTGATCAACAGAAGTCAGTCTTTTGCAGCCTTATCTTGGAAATGGCACCTGTATCTTTTGTCATACCCTATTTATTAGACAAAAGTCACTAGAGGTAGCCCATATATAAGAGGAAGGTATCACTCAAGACTGTGAATATGAGAAGTCCAAAATTAACTACTGGATTATAATTTAATATCAGCCTATCCCATAGGAAACCACTAAGGTAGAAAAGGACATGAAGTTGTGATACCAGAAAGAAAAATGTAGACCTGAAAAATAATGGAATACAGACTTAGCTAAAGAAGAAATTTTTCCTTGGTATACAAAGGTAGTCCAGAGAGAAAGCACTGCTCAGCTTTTGTACATTTTTTACAGGGCTGTTATAACACTGATACTTCCATTTTTGCTCAATATTTGTTAGATATTAATTACCTGTATATTGAAATATAATCACTTTCAGAGATAACAACTCTCTTCTCAAACTTCAACACAAAAACCTATTGCCTTGCTTGAGCTATACTCTACTCCAAAAATAATTTTAAATACTAAAAAAATTGCATTAAATTTAGTTCCACTTTGGAAAGTATATTAACTTGAATTATGGCCTACCCCTAATTTATTAAGAATGCAAGTGAGGGGCTTCCCTGGTGGCGCAACTGGTTAAGTCTCAGCCTATGAAACTCTGCAGTCACTGTGCACGAGATTGATCCCAGGCCAGGGAGATTCCCAAGTGGTGAAGCAGACCTCTCCTGCCTCACCCGCTGCTCCCCTCAGTGAAGCAGTGTACTTCAGTCAATCTACCTGTTCTGCTCCCCACTCTGTCTCTGGTGAATCCTCTCACCACCCCACACCTCTGGCCTATACTCCAGTTCTTGTATGCAAAAATAAATCTTAAAAAAAAAAAATACAAGTTAGTTTCAATCATTTTAAATTCTGCTACATAGTTCAAAAGACTTGAGTCTCCTAAATTCTAAATTCTAGATGCTTAGCTTTGGGTGTATCATTTAATCTCATTTAGCCTCAATTTCCTGATATATAAAAATAGAAAGATAAAAACAGTAATAATATTAATTCCTACTTTAAAGGATATATGAGCATTCATAATATATGTGTTTGCATTCTGTCATCTATAAAATACTGTGCATTTTTAGAAAATTATCTTAAAAGTATTTAATTTAAAGAAATTAGGAAGTGATAAGCTTTGGAAAATGTCAAGGTTTTTAATATCACCATTCAGTTTTCTCCTCCACAATGAACAAGCTGGTCCAGTGTTCTTCAATTTATAATATTTTTAAATATTAAGTAAATTCTTTATATCTTTAATGTGTTGTTATCTGATGGCGTGCCCACAAACCCACAGCATTTGGAAACTGAAAATTCTTAGAAGATGCATCTGTGTACTAAGCCATGATAAAACAGTCACAAAAGAGTTAACAAGGGAATAAAAGCAAAGGAGTGTGGTATGTACTGTAAGAAAGAACTATATTATAATGAGCTCATTTTTATCAGAAGAAAATGGTTCTTATTTTAAAACAGATGCATGTCCTTTTACAATTACAGAAGCTGAAATATAACTGTAATCTATAACCATAAGGTAAGATTTCCATCTTTATGTGACATGAAAAATGTACCAAGCCAAGACTTTCCCATAAACAAAATTGCTTTCTTCAACTCACACTTTAATGCAAGATATCAATCATGTGGTGGATTTTATTACTCAGAATTTAGCTTTGTTTTTTGACAGATTGCTTGCAGTCAGCTTGAAGTACAATTGTATATCATCCCTATTATATACACATCTGAATTTGTGGACCCTTTTTTATTTTAAAAAGAGTATTATAAATGGGAAGAAATACCTGGTGAGGCAGAATTAGTTTGACATCGACAATTTTAACTCAATCGTGTGGTTTGGATAACATGTCATTATTATCCACAGTAGGTCTGAGGCTGCAGACTTTATATGAGACATCAGAAGATAGCAATATCTCATGGCTACACGAGGGATACCTCTACTTTGACATTTTTCCCTCTCTTTTAGATTCCTCTATATGTCAAACCATTCTCATTTTGAATAAAAAGGCAGTATGGATATGCACTGGCTAGATAATATATGCATTGGATGCATATTCATATACGGCAGCAAGACCATCAAAATATTTTTTTTATAAAAATCAATCTATTGTGGCCTGTATAGTTGAACTGAAAGTAGTAGAAACTACACTTTTGCTATTTGTAGTCAGGAATTCTTACACTCTATAAGCAGTTCTACTTCAAAGGGAGCTACAATAACCCATATCATTCACAGCCTACTATGAATTTAGTATTCCTTGAACACACAAATAAAGAACAGCAATGCATATTAAACTGAAGCTGTAGAGCCTTGAAATGAAGAGTTCACAGCTAAAGTTGCCATAAAATTTGCAGTCTATTTCTAGGTAGGAAAAGTGTTAAGAATTTCCAGTACTGTCCTTTGCAGGGTGAAATTGGGAATGATATATGCTTAAGTCATGGCAGATATGGAATCCTACCGGATTCCAGCTTCTTATGAATACGTAGGATACTTTAAAAACCTTTTAACCTATCTGTGATGAAAAATGCATGCTGGTTTAAATTCCTTTAGAACTTTAAATTAGCCACTGCAGCACATTCAGCTGTACATCTCATAGTCCTAAAACCAACAAACGCTAAGAAGAAAATAAATTCTGTGCTTCCTTAAAAAATATCTTAACCAAGCCACTTATAAGGATTTCTTTCTCCTTTTCAAAATGCTTGATTTCCAGACCTGCCTTAATTGTCATACTTCTAGGCATGATTTTTTGTTATTGAAAATAAAGAGTATAAAACCCTGATGCCAATGCAATCAAATTTAACTTGGGATAAGTGAGTGAGAACCACATTCAAATGCTTAGAAGTGGAAATACTTTTAGATAACTCATCTCTATGTAATCCCTACTTAAACGTGTTAATACAGATAAATCTCATTTCCATGGTTTTACTGTAATATTCTTTTAACAACTCTAAAATGAAGTAAAAGAGCTGCTAAACATAATTCATTATTGTTTTTGAGAAGTTTGGCTTAAATACTTGCATGGTGAGAAGTCACAGGCTCAGCGTCTACGTGATCAAGTGTTCGCCTTTTAAGACTGGACCCCACTAAGCTTCACTTTCAGTTATGTAGAAATTTGGCTCTACAGCATGGATCCAGATTCCCTAAAACTGCATTTTCTACCTCCTCCAAGTAAAAGTAAAAGAATTACCTTTCTAATTTAGTAAGAAACATATTCCGTTTGCTAACCTCACATGCTTTTAAAAATCCTGATCTTATCAAGAAATTATTATATAGCATATTAGTACTATGGCCACAGAATGAGGTTTCTACAAGCTTATATTCTCAAGTTCCTCCTTAGAAAAGATGGTGGACCTCTATGGTGGTGCAATGGGTTAAGAGCAGCACTGTGGAGCTGTTGGCAGCTGCTGCATGAGTTCGATGCCCAGCAGGGGAGATTCCCACATGGCGCAGCAGATCTCTCTTGCCTCACCCGCAGCTCCCCTCAGCAGTATATTTCGTTCGATCTGCCTGTTCTGCTCCCCACTCTGTCTCTGGTGAACTCTCTCATTGCCCCACACCTCTGGCCTGCACCCCAGCTTCTATGCAAAAGTAAATAAATCTTTAAAAAATGTATATATTTGCATTTTTAACTCTTCTTGGTAACGTGTCATTATATTCATGAAACTATCACATGGCCTCATAAGGGTTACCTGGAGTAAGATACAAACTAGAGATTAGTGAAGTGAGAATATCTATCACATATTGTGCTCTATAAATTTAAGGCATTGGCTGTATATTTGCTCACTACAGTGAGTAGTTTAAAACATATATCACTTTCAACTAATTTCATACTGCATTTTTTGTGAAGCTTATAAATACTACTAGTATATTGATTAATGTGTCAAACATTGTATTGAGGTTTTTGCGCATATTATTTCAATGGATGTATGAAGGACCTACACAGCGACTCACCGGCATTCAGAAAGCATTCAATAGTGATACTTAGCACTATCTGCCTACATCACTCATTTTACGGTGTAAACTGATCTGCTTAGAATTACTTCACTCCAATGTGAATCAGTTGTACTCCCTACTGCATAAAGTCACTGCTGAAGTCCCATACTGTGTAAACCAAGTATACTTACCAATGGCACATGCAATTTGACTTAACCAGTTATGTTCTGTGTTTAGCTTAAGTCTCTAACTAGGACATATTTGCATAAAAGGATTCTTACAGAGATACAATAGAATTATTATAATAGGTACTAGTGCTAACATCCCCATTTTCTACATGTGGAAACTGAGATCAGAAGGGTTTTAAGTAACTTGTGCAAGGTAATGCAAATATTAAGTGGCAGACCAGAGCTTTGAATTATTGCTGCCTGACAGCCAACCCTGGAAAATAGTTATCACTGTGTTATAATGCTTCCTTTTTCTTTTTGATTATGTTTAGTTAGGTAATATTTGTTGATAACACTGTATATGTTTTAGGGGTATAGGTTCACACCTTTACAAATGCATGCTATACCATTCCCACTACCAAAGCCCCCAATAATCCTTGACTGGGGCCCATTGGGGCCTCTCTCCACTTTGTTCCCACTCTCTCTTTCTGGTAGGGGATCTGGCTACAATATCTGCCACCCCATTGATTGCCAGGGTTGACTTGGCTGACTTGGCCAGATAGACAGGTGTCCCCTTCCGCCCTCACACTCCACATGTGCCCCTTCTACAAATGTGCACTTGATTGAAGAGATTATCCCTGAATATGGACAAACCATTCTTCAGTCAAGGATATACTTGACTGTACTCCCCTACTGAAACCTCCAAATAAACTCAGATGATTTGCTTTCTATTTTTGAAGCAGAGGAATAATCTAAGGACAAGGGCAAGTTTCCAGCCCCTAAAACAAGTGCCAAGTATTTCCTTATTTTTTAAAGTTAACTTCAGGCTGCATAAACATCTTTACAATCTTTTGAAGACCCCGGCCTAGGGGTCAGTCTCGGCACTATCACCACTAAAGCCTGAGTTCAATCCCTGGTTAGGAAGCTAACGCACACAAGGCACAGCAGACCTCTCCTGCCTTGCCCACTGCTCCTCTCAACAGTATATTTTCAGTCAATCTGCCTGTTCTGTTCCCCACTCTGTCTCTGGCGAATCCTTCCCTTCCCTCCCTCCCCTGTCACATACATAACTCTGGTCTACACCCTAGTTCTTCTATGCATAAATAAATAAACCTTTTAGAAAAATATTATTGGAACAGCATCAAGTTGGCCAAAGGCTACTTCTTCCCCGCCCCCCACTCCAACCCACATCAGACCCATAATAAATATTAGAAATAAATTCCAGCACACTTCCATTGAGCCTAAATGTTTAACACCATGCTCCTGGCAGCTACTTAAACATTGAGAACTGGCACATAGATAAAACTTTTTGCCATCCTGGCCTTAGCCCTCTCATTTCTATTAATAGACTGGAAGGCATTACTGACATTTATCCAACTAACATCCATCGTCAGCCTGCTGTCTCCCAGGCACTGTGCTAAAAACTGGGACTACAAGAATAGTAAGCTCAGTCCTTGCCCTCAAGGAACTCACAGGCTATTAAGAATGGACTGCAAAAGTGAAAATCAACCATTACTATACTGCTGATCACATAGATGTACATAGAGCATGATGAGGAAAATTAATCAGATCTTGGTGTGTAAGCGGCTATAGAGAACAATCTTCGGAAAATAGTTATCTTCAAAAAATAGATAAGAGTTGCTCAAGGAAAGACCAAGAAGCATAAGTCATCCTAGACAAAGTAAATGGTATATAAAATATAGGTTGCTTAGGAATATATGACTATAAGGATAGAAAAGTGAACAAAGCCAAAGTATAGAGTGCTTTGCTTGACTACTGAAGTATGTCTCTTATCCTAAAAGAGCTGAGGAGACATTTAAGCATTTTAAACAAGTACATGACAGAATCACTTTTTTGTTTTATAAAGTTCCCAGGCTGTGCTGTAAAATATCTACTGGAAAGAAGCAACTTTTGTGTAAAGGTATTTTTCTGAGGCTAGATCCATAACAGTCCAAATAAAAATTGTGAAAAATCAAATCATGATAACCATAGTGAAAATGGAGAGGAGAGGGCTGATTAGAGAAACACTGAAACAGCAGAATTTATCAGACTTTGAGATTAATTGAAGGTGGAAGCCTAGATCTCTAGCTTGGTTAAATAAGTGTATAATTTCATTTAATGAAAAAGGGGACACAAGAGGCTAGGATTTTTGAGTAGAAAATAAGAGGTAAAGAAAACACTATGTTACTAACAACTTTAGAAAAATAACAATTCTAAAATATGATAAAATGGAATGTATGTTCACGGGTTTGTGTTGTTAAGATGCCATAAAGGTTAATGGCTTTGAAAAAGGCAGGAAACTTAAGGCAAAGGTATTTATAAATATCCATACCCTGATGTTGACATCATTCAGAAATAGTCAGCTATTTATCTTATCACATAAGAATACACATGAAGTCTAATACTCCAATTTTCTAATTAATAGGGGATAAAAGTATGTACTTCCAATATTGTTAGTTTAATAAAAATCCACTAATATCTTAATTTTTTTCAGATTTTAAAATGAGATGATAAATATAATTTAAAAAAATCTTAAAATATTTAACAAAAGTGAATAAAAAGAAAATAAAGGTTAAAATATAAGGACAAGTAGAATATATATTGAGTACCTATTCACTTCATTTAACTTGTGATGTGCCTTAGAAATGTTAGCTCATTCAATATTGTAAGTTCTAGGACAAGAGATCAAATCTAAAATTGATATGCCACTAAAACATTTCTCTCTAATACTGTTCCTACATTCGTACTTTCATCTGCAATAAAAATTTTACAAAATAATACAATGTTTTGATAAAGAGAAACTTCACTCATTAAAACATATTTCCACATTGCCTTACATATTATTTTACTCAATATCACTAGAATAAATTGTAGCATTACCAAACATATTTACAGCGATTTTTTTTCATATTAAACTGCTATTGAACATTTCTCTAATTAATTAAAAATCTCATCAGGAGATAACCTTTACTTTTTCACAGAGTCTTTCAAAACATTCTTAAAATTCTATTTGTTATATATTCTAATATCAAGTTAAAAAAGAATGGGAATAAAAGAATTGAATCAATTAGTCGACAATGATTAATTAGACATTTATCCAAAGTGAGATTTCATTCTCTTCATTCCCTTGGCTTAATGCCATATGTTGTTTAATGAGAATTCTATCTCTGAAGTTTATGAAGAATTAAAAATTCTGGCATTTAGAAACATACATTTATTTCTGATTATAGCTGGCATTGACAGTAACCATGCAGATGTATATTTTGGGTCTTTGTTTGTTTGTTTTGTTTTGTTTTTTTTCCAAAAACCACGACTTTTCTCAAATACATTTTCAGGAGAACTAGTATCTGATCTAAAATATGTCAGTTAGTTGCTCTTAAATAGATGTTTGATAAATGTAAACAGGTAAATTTGGAGCATTTTTCCATGTCTGCCTAATTTAGGGCATAAAAATATCTCCCAAAAATATGATGAAATTCTTTTGACTTGATTTAAAATAACTATTATATATATATGATAAAATAACTAAGTAAGCAAATAATAATTTAATGAAAACTAGAAAGACTTTATACATAAAGATTATTATTATTGTTGTTGACTGTTTAATCTCATGGCAATTAATATCATTTAGTTAATACCTTTCATATTCTGCTTAAGCATTTAGAAATTTCCCCAGTGACTTTTCCTCTAAATATTTATGTTTCAGGAAATAACCCCTAGATATTTTGTATGGTTGCTTTCCAAATTAATTTTCATTTTTAATCAGTTTCTGCTTATAAATTTTGCCTTTACTATATCCAATTATAATATTCCTTCATGGTGGTTGAATATAACATGAAATCAAGGGTTAGTGCAAATTTAACTAATTTTATTTAAACTTGTTAGTGCAGATATGAAATAAAAGTTATATGTTATAACTACTTCTCTGTTTTAGCTTTTCAGTCTTCTAATATTTTAGTCTATGTGTAAATGCATTAGTTTATGAGAGCTTTCATAATTAATTACCATAACTAAAGGCCTTAAGTAAATAGAAATTTATTCTCTCGTAGTTCTGAAGTCCAGAAAGCCAAGATCAGTAGCAGCAGGATTGGTTATCTTTTGAGATTTTGAAAGAGACTCTGTCCCATATTTCTTGCCTAGTCTGGTTGCTGCAGGAATCCCTGGCATTCCTTGGTTTGTAGACACATCAATCTCTGCCTCCATCTTTACATGACTATATCCTATGTCTCTTTGCATGTAGGGCCACCTAGGTAATCAAGTTGCTCTCATCTTGGGCCCTTGAGACTTTCATAAGTACTGTGGTTTAGGATTAGGGCATATCATTGTGGGGAAGGGTGGCACGATTTGACTCACTACAATACTCACTACAATATATTTAAATACAAATTATTTTAAGTAAATTTTTCAAATGAAATGAAATAACTGAGATCAAACACCATACTGTGTTGCATAAAACTATTTTACTAATATCTTTTCCTCTATAAACTCTATGTTACATGAATCACTAACCAAATCAGATATCGTTGTCCTAATTCAGATATCCATTTTCATATAAATTTGTTTCAGATATCTTTAAATAATGGTTTGCTAGTTGATCATCACATTATCACCATTTTCTGATTATTTTAAGGTGCTAATGTGATTAAAATAACTATCCCACAAGTATTATCTTTAATAACAGAAAATGAGAATACGGCCACATTTTCATTCCTTTACACAAATCAATAAAACTTTGTTTAGCACTTAGATTATTCTGTGATGATTTATCCCTATGTAGAACTGAATTATCATCCAACTATTCAACCAACAGTACACATTAAAGCACTGATGTGTTTTTTCTAGCTATTTTCTGATATCTGACTATAGAATGTGGAACTCAGTCAACACAGCCACAAGAGTAATTATAGACCAATCAATAGACCAACTATTATAGACCAACCAAAGTCCTACAGATAATTAATGAAAAAATAATTAATGAATAAATGGCATCTAAGTAAAAAGTTAATATAGCTTCAAAGTCAAACTCATAAAAATCAAAATAAGTTTTTGAAAGGGGAGCAAAACATGCTACCTCAAAATATGCCACTTCATATTCACTATTTTGAATTAAAGTTATTTGAGAAATTGCTGATGTAAGAACACTCTTATCTTCTTTAGTCCCCCTAGAAGCAGGAAATAAACCCCCAATGTGGAAGGCATCCTCATCACTGAAATAGGGGATTTAGAACAAAAACTCTGTATAAACAAATCTTGTTACTTCTTCACTAACTTATTCACCCAACCTCAGTCTCTTTGTCCTGTCAATTTTTCACACATTTATTGTTTTATTATTCTGACATTGTTCACTTCTTTGAGTCTCATATTTTATATACTAGATATAAAATTTAATTTTTCTCCTATAAATTTAAGTCAATTTAATTATTTGGACAATGGTAGAATCCAGAAGGGAAAAAAGGGAAAAGTTTTCTATTTCTACATTTATATGCTCTGCAGGCAGAAACCAAATCCCACAAACTTGAAATCTGATACTTAGTATTCCCAAGGGAACAGTGAAATTAAAGTCAATGTAAAGGACTTTGGAAGAAGTGCTAACTCACACATCTAAATAACCATTTAACTAAAAGAAGACAAGAGGAAAATAAACTTATTGCTCATTTGCAAAATACATTTGATAACACTGGTCAATAGAGAGATCATTACTGACTTAAAAAGGCCCTAATCTGTAGTATCTTGGTGTGCTGAACATGAGTATAACCCTGAAAAATTTTTATTAGCTCTCGTTTTGAAGATATTTCATATAATTCATTTTATATGTTTCACCGTGTAAATTTATCCAGTAGGACTGCAACATCATCCTAAATCAGCCTAGAATGATATAATATTGCATCACGTTGCATAATACCATCATGCACACATCATCCAGAGTTCATTGCATCATTTTCTGAGGCAATGCAATACTACTGCCAGGCAACTGCTGAAGTAAGCTGATGTCAGCAGTGCACTAGATAAAGCCCTGTCAGAAAGGTTGAGGATGAAAATATTTCAGACTTTGTGCAAGACAGTTTAACCTACTATTCCACAGAACTGTTATTATTTTATCCATTTAGGTACAATACAGAACAGGAATGCCTCGAAAATGCATTAATAGTGTGGAGAATTTCTGCTCTATTTGTGGGGAAGTGACATTTGCCAACCAGAAGAAAAGTATCACTTCTCAAGTGAACAAGGCTTATCATCTTCACTTCGGGTGCAAGGTTGGTGACCAAGACAAGCCTTGGGCCCCACATACATGCTGTGCTATATGTATAGCACAGTTTTCACAGTGGTTAAATGGCAAAAGACCATCAATGCCATTTGAAGTCCCATGGTGTGGAGAGAGCCCAAGCAACCACATAAACGACTGTTACTTCTGCTTGGTTCCTCCTCTTTCCGGCGGGATAACAAAGCAAAAGAAGTGGAGAATAGTCTACCCAAACATTCCGTCTGCATTGAGACCAGTTCCACATGATGAGGGACTTCCTCTTCCAGAAACTCCAGCAGAATATTCTCTTGATTCATCTGATGAGGACAAGGGTGAGACGACCTGTTCTTCTCCTGTTCCATCAGCATGCAGTGACCCAGATTTTCACTGTGGTTCATCATCAACCCCATACAGACTAACACAGGAAGAACTAAATCACCTGGTCCGTGATTTGGACTTATTCAAGAGCAAGGCAGAATTGCTAAGATCAAGACTCCAACAATGGAATCTTCTAGAAGATGTCACAATTACTTTATATTGAAAGCACCACCAGCAGTTGGAACCTTTCTTCAGAAAGGAAAGTACTCTGGTAATCTGTTCCGATATTGAGGGCCTCATGAATGCCTTAGAAATCACACATGACCCACAAGAATGGAGACTATTTCTAGACTCTTCGAAACTGAGTCTTAAGGCTGTGCTTTTGCACAATGGAAAACATCTTCCATCTATTCCTGTAGTGCGTGCTGTCCACATGAAAGAGACATATGATAACTTAAAGCAGCTACTGAATTCCATTGAGTATAACAAGTACAGCTGGCAAGTCTGTGGTGATTTGAAGCTAGTTGCCCTTTTAATGGGACTGCAGCAGGGATATACAAAATACATGTGTTTCTTATGTGAGTGGTATAGCTGAGCAAGTGAATTGCACTACTTGCAGAAGGAATGGACTCACAAACAAAATGTAGCAATTGGAGAGAATATCCAGCACCCAGCTCTGGTCGAGACTCACAAAATCCTGCTACCACCCCTTCACATCAAACTAGGTCTGATGAAGAATTTCGTGAAAGCCATGGACCGGCCCTCACCAGCTTTCCAATACCTGCATGAAAAATTTCCTTGACTCAGCAAAGCAAAGATTAAAGAGGGAGTTTTTGTGGATCCTCAGATTCGAGAGCTCTTCAAAGATGACCGGTTCAACAACTTGCTGCAGTGTGATGTGAAACAAGCATGGAATGCTTTTTGCCTAGCATGTACAAACTTTCAGGGGAATATTAGGGCAGAAAACTACAAGGAACTAGTAGAAGACATGCTGATCAGTATCAGAAACTTGGCTGCAATATGTCTCTAAAGATCCACTTCCTTCATTCCCATCTGGATTTCTTCCCTGAGAATTGTGGTATGGTAGAGATGAACATGGTGAATGTTTTCAAGATATCGCATTATTGGAACAAAGATACCAGGGAAAATGGCCCACTGCAATGCTGACTGACTACTGCTGGACACTCCCCAGAGATGCTCCTGACCAGCTGTACAAGAGACTAGTGAAGAAATCTGAGAAGTAGTCTATGACTTGATTTTTTACAGTCAATTTATCCATATAAAACTAGGGAAATTTGTTCTGTTTTCAATAATATTGAAAAAAGTATTTTCTGTGTTGCCATAAAAAGTTGAATACATTAACTGTCTGAATTTATTCTTCAAGACAAGACCATAGATTGGCTATGGTCTTCGATAAGGTTTTTTCTGATCCATGTTAACATAGAAAAGAATAAGGAATATAATAACTTTTTCATATAAGAAAAACTTTCTAGTAAAGGAAAGCCCTTCACTGAGTTATGGCTCACTGTTTTGATGCTAAACTATCCTTTTTTTTAAAAAAAAGTTGATGACAGTAGGTAGTAGTTGATGATGGGGGTAATGTCCTATGACCTTAACAAAAACAGTTTGCTACTCTTTCCCATGTTTTTCATTTTAAATTGTATTCAAATCTAAAATATAAAAAAAATTGATTTAGATCACAAAAATTATAAACACAGATGATATATTAAGAAATAATCATTCTTAATTCTTAGAATTAATGCAAAGATTATATTCATACCTGTAATGTTCTTAGAACACTAGTTGGTACATAATAAGCTTTATACGTGACTACATATATTACTACTATTAGTACTATTTATTACTGCTATTATTATTACTACTATTTAATAATGTATTACTAATTTATTAAATTTATTACTACTATTAAAATTTTGAAGACTATAAAAGATTGAGAATCACTGAGTATTCCTGCTAGAGATAAATAGTATTGTTTCAGGTCAACACCAATGTGAAATGGGGTAGCCTGAGTATGGATCCTCACCCATGCCCTTAAAAGGGACTTATAATGAGACTTAACTACAGGCACACACAAGAAGTTTAATAAAGGGCCTCCCTGGTGATGCAACAGGTTAAGTTGCAGCACTATGAAGCTATCCAGAGCCACTGCAGCAGGAGTTCGATACCCGGCCAAGGAGTTTCTGACATGGTGCTGCAGACCTCTCCTGTCTTGCCTGCTGCTCCCCTCAGCAGTGTATTTCAGTCAATCTGCCTGTTCTGCTCCCCACTCTGTCTCTGGTGAATCCTCTACCCCCACCTCTGGCCTACACCCCAGCTTGTATGCATAAATAAATACACATTTTAAAAAAAAAGGTTAATAAGGGTTTATTTACAAAAAAGGGGAAAATGGAGAAAGGAATGACTCAGGGAGCAAGAGAGATTAACTGGTAAATGTATCCTACCAGTTCCACTGAGATGGAACCCCAATAGCATGCTGAAAACCAGCAGAAAACCAAGGATCCCTAAGGTCCACATGTCTGGTTATACACCATGCCTGGCTGCTTAAATCCACCCTCAGTCCCCAGCAATCCTCCCTTTGGTGATGATGACTTTATGGGATTTGTAGTCCTTGGTGTTCTGTATCTCTCTTGTCTGGGGTCGGGGTGGAGTCCATAAAACCTGTGTATGTGGAGTTCGTTCAGGACATCCTTCCCTACCCACAGTATCACGTTTTTCATTTTTGTTTTTTCTTATAAAGTTCCCAGAAAAGTTCTTACTGTTATCTTACTTATTGTTTATTATAATTTGCATTTGAACATAGTTAAAAAATAGTCCAGGAGAAAATTCCAGGGAGCTACTTAGAAGGGCTTCTATTATTCAAACAAAATTTAATGTATTAGTTAGCAAAATAGTTTAAAAATAATAATTAAGAATGCAGTAGTTCAAATTTATGGCTCTTGAGCAGATTCAATTTCTTGAAATAAAATATATACTTAAAAACAGAATTGGTTTAGCTATACATTAAAATGAAATAGTCAGGTGCCTATGGCTCTCTGAACTCTAATCATCTTGGCTTCTAAGAAAAGATAATTGAATTTCTTATCTAAATATTGGTTATTCTTGCCAACTAGCTGAAAGTTAAAATTCCTTTCTGGTGAAAACAGTAAATTATCGGGTATGATCCAGAGCTAATGACTAAAAGGATCACTATAAGTTATATATTAAAATAACTTTCAGATGATCTTGGTTACTTTTAGAAGTATGAATATGAAAATCTGTATTTCAAAATAAAGAAATGGTTGGAAAGCTAATGTCTAAATTAGAATTGTCTGCTTCTTGACATTCACTGAAATTCACCAAAATTTTACTGTCATGAGATTATTTAATGTTGAGTAATTTACACCCTGAATTTTTTTTTAATTTAGATATTATTTTGTTTATTTTCACTATATATAAATTTATATTTCCAGATGTGGAAACAAATGAAGGTCACCCAAAGGAGAACAGAAGTTATTTATCAGCCATCAACACTTAATATTAGGCAGATATTCAAAGGCAGTCAGCTTCAGTGGTTATGTAAAAACCACAGAGCCCTGGACTTCTTCATGAGTTTGTGTCCTCTTTAATAAAACTTGCTGGTTTGGGATTAACACTTCTAAGGAGGTAAAAGAAAACCTAAAAGTATTTAAAACAACATCCATATTATAGATATTCTTAAAAGCCAAGCCAGATAAGGACTTAGCTGGCTATAGTCAACCCTTAAATACTTTTAAAAAATCAACTCCTGTCCTGGCTGCTCCCCTTTCGCATTCCCTTACTAATTTTCTTCATTTTTCTCTTGTTTGGGTTCTGCATCCTCAATTCCCTTGTTGAGATCATCTCCTCTTGCCTGGGGCCATCAAACTCCAAATGGCCTTTCAAATGAAACCTACTATGAAGCCTCCACTATCCTTCTTCTGAGGTCCCTTGGATCACCCTACAGTGAAACCCTGACTGATTCCCCTTCAAAGTCCACGTTCAGCAGGAAGCAGTTAAGGATCTGACTGACGCCTCTTGCCTTAACAGCAGTTAAGGGTTCCATCTGTAGAGGGGGGAATGAGTCATAGGGCAAGCAGATAGCTCCTAGGGTTGGAATAGAATACGAAAAAGCCTCAGAGGAATACCGAAGTCTCCAGAGATAAGGGCAACAAATTCCAAAGGGGATTAATCAAACACCACTCATACCCCCCCCCCAAGACTAGGGACAATAGGACATTCCCTAGGGCAACAGGACAAAGACAATAAAGAAAAAAGGACTTTTAAGATAAGGGCTGAGATGCAATATGTAATTCTGGGTACAGAGATATTAAAACAGTGAGGTAGACCACCAAGAACTAACCAATCACAAAGACACTGATGGGCCTTTAGAATAAGTATGGAAAGAAGGTGTATATTCCCTGAGGCATGGCTCTATTGTGGCTTCCTTGTCCCTCCCTGGGCACTTATTTCTGATCCATTTCTCCTTAATAAACTTTTCCTTACATCTATTTCTCTAAACAAATTTGCCTCTTTTCCCTTGCTTGCCTAGACATCAGCAAAGTTCCTGGTGCAGCTTCATGAGACACAAACCCCTGTGGTCTAGTGGCTGGGGCTCAGCGCTACCACCTCAGGCTGTGGTCAATTCCTAGCTGGGAGACTAGACCTGAAACCTGAAATTACAGTATCAAGGGGATCATATAAAAACTTTAAAGTAGAAAAAAGGGATCAGATATGCTCTAACTGGAAACTGTTGGCATGAAGAAGCTGGAAATAAGCAACCAAAAGCAGGGCATCCTATGTAATTGGTTAAGGAAGTATATTTGATAGTCTCTGCTTGGACCTTAGTTAAAAGCTGGGGAAATCAATAGAGAAGCTGGCATTATTGATCAAGTCCTGCCATTTGGGGCTGATTGCTACAAAGATTGTCATTTGATTCCTATGAATGGTTGCTACTGAGGTTGTGGGTCAGAATTCTATTTTTGTTTTTAACCTGGCCATTGTCCATCTGTATATTCACTGTCTGAGAGATATGTACATATTCACCGTAAAGTTATTTCTACTATAAGGCCCAATATTAATCTACAGCATAAGCTGTTATTTGATTTATTACAATTCTATGATTTTTATTGATCTCACCTAAAAAATGAAATTCAAAAAACAGTATGTATTTTCTCTTAAAGTAAATCTAATTACTCAAATACAGCTAACACATCAAGTAAAAAGCCAAGTTAGTCAGCAAAGATTTAAATATTCAAAACTTGGTCCATAACACTAGCAAAATAAAATAACACTAGTTTTATTGTCCCAGACTAGTCACTCTTTGCCTCTCAACTAGCTCAGCTACTAATTTAAATTCATATTTGTTCTGACTCTAGTTTAGTGCAATGACCCTAATGAAATCACTGAGCCCACAGCCTCCAGGCACTCACTGGCAGTACTGCCATGCCCACTAATCCAGCTTCAACAAAAAAGGCATGTGTGTCTTCTTAACTACTAAAGATCCTACTGCCTTAATTTTCCAGTATTTACTTCCTAAAGATATTCTAGAATATTCGCATGTTCGACTCCTGACTAATAAAAGAACAATTCTGGGATTATATGTGAACAGTACTTAAATTACTTCCACTAAAAAAATAACTAAAATTTCAAGCATTATAAATTGATAAGTATAGCTAAGGCAAAGAATGGTAAAAATATATACTAAAATCAATCACATTTCAAGTTCGACGTTGAAAGCATTAGAAAAACTAGATGAAAGTAAGTTCTAAGTTAAATGTTGATAACTAAACACATAAAATGCATTTCTTAACTTTAAGATAAAACTAATGTAAAAGAAAAATTAAGAATGCATGTTTCTAATTTTTTTCCTTTTATGGGACAATGCTATTCATTCACCAGTTATTTCAAGTTTTTATAAGCACAGCTAAATTTCATTTCCCAGTCCCCTGCATCTAGCAGCAGTTATATGAACAATTCTCAGTAATAAACAGATGGGATGCATACCATGCAGCGTGAAAGAGTAAAGATCAGGTGCCTTCTTTGTGCTCTGGGTTTTCCTTCCACACTATTGGAATTGACTCAAAGACACAAAGTTGTAAGATGAAAGAGTCCTGGACCCTCAGCCATCACTTAGAGGAGCACAGTGCAAGACAGTGGCCTGAACTACACCGTAGTGTAGCCTTAGCAGGCAATAAACCTTTGTTGCTTAAAGCTGCTGAGGCCAGAGTTTGATTTTTTTCCACTCAATATAGCTAAGGTTGCCCAGTCTAACCACTGAATTAAAAACTCATTAAAATCAAATAATAGTTGCTGAAATAACTATATATAAAATGACTAGATGAGGCCTAAGTCTCTTTATGGTGCAGCCATCCCTTGAGATTCAATAAATGCTTGACGCAATATCATAGTTTAAAACTTGTTTGAATTGTTTCTTTTTAAAAGCTATGTGATTACGTTTTATGTTTGTAATTGAAAATGAAAAAAATGGAAAATTATGATGAAATAATTACTAAAAAGTCTCCAAAAGGAAAACATTTTCTAAGGGGAAAGATCACTTTGGGTGATTCTACTACTTTTACCTCCCATCCTTCACTATCATCTCAATATTATCACAAATATTAAAGACATTGACCAAATTCCCTCCCATTTTTCTTTTTTTTTTTTCAAAGATTTATTTATTTATGCATACAAACTGGGATACAGGCCAGAGGCGTGGGGCGGTGAGAGGGTTCACCAGAGACAGAGTGGGGAGCAAAACAGGCAGACTGATGGAAATACACTGTTGAGGGGAGCGGTAGGCAAGGCAGGAGAGGTCTGCTGCGCCATGTGAGAATCTCCCATGGAACTCGCGTCGCCACTGAGAACAGCGCCACAGCTCCACAGCACAGCGCTTAAACGCTGAGCCACCAGGGAGGCCCCACCATTTTTCTACATCTTTATCAGGTTTGCCATCTCCACACTACTTTTAATGAATGCCCAGGGAAATATATTCTCTAGCAGTGATAACACTTGAACTGAGTTTATCTCTCAAGAATGTCTTTTCATTTTGATTGCAAAAACAGCTTCTACTGCTTTCAGATGATGAGCAGATGTCCATCTTCTAAAGGTCTATTTGTGATAGACCTTTCAGTCAACCTTGACAAAACTCTACAATCTAAACTCTACTTCAAAACGTAAAGTCAAAAACTAAGTAATAAATATCTAAAATAAGCAGTGATAAACAATTTCACTTCTAATGTTTTTCTTATGTGAATTGATCTAACCAGTTTAATTTAAGGCAGGGAAAATGGTAATTAAGTGCATTTAATTTAAAAGTGTATTTCTTTATGGGAAATTAAATGAGTTTCTAGATGCAATTTTATTAATACTGTAGTTAGGTAATGTTGTCTTTATTTAACCGAGAAACAATTTTATGTTTCCGAAAGTGTATGACAAGTAATACAAATTATACAAGATTTTCAAAGACTGGAGCTATGAGCAATATCAATACATTTGCATTCCTCTAACCTTGCTAAAAGAGGAAAATTGACTCCAAGGGAAAATAAACAAATAAGCTAGATTTATTTCAGACTCTAATATCAAAGTAAATCAAAGGACTTTGCATCAGTCTCTTGCTCAATGTAAAGGAGTACATCCTCTCTAAAATAAGAGGGCTAGGTCAAGACAAACTCCTAGCAACACAATCCAAATCTAGTGAAAATTAATTGACTTTTTCTCTGGGTCCAAGTGGGAAACAATAGGAAACAGAACAAGGCTAACCATTTCGTGATACTTAACTCTCAGAGCTAAAAGACAATGCTAGCAATAAAAATAAGTAAAATAAGTATACATGTGCACGTCTGTACATACTAGGCCACACCATCCTACTTCTCAATGGACTGCAGGTATCAAGGATAGCATGTAATATATTTATACTCTGCTCACTCCTCTTTTCAATTTGTTTAAATTTTTAGGTTTTTATTTACATGCAACAAATTCACTATTTTGGGGGTGGAAAAGTCTTTGAATTTTGGTGAACAAACAATCTTGTGACAACCACCACAGTAAAAATACAGAGCAGTTACATCAGCCAAAGACAGTTTTCTATGTTGCCTCCTTGACTCCCAATCTTGAAACCTACTACAGATCTCTTTTCTGTGCTTATAGTTTTGTCTTTTCCAAAAAATGTGTGTGGGAAGGAGAGAGAGGGAGGGAGGGTGAGAGTGAGGGAGGGGGAGAGAGAGATTCTACAATATGAAGCTTCCTGCATCTGACTTTTGCATTTAACATAATTAATTTGAGGTTCACCAATGTTAATGGTTTGTATTATTAGTTCATTCCTTTTCATTGCTGAAAATTATTTTACTATAGGGACATACTACTGGTGCTTTATCCATTCACACAGGGAAGGATATTAGGTTGGTTTCAGTTTGTGGCAATTTTGAAAAAGCTGCTATAAGCATTTACTATAGGTTTTTATGTACACATAAACTTCCATTTCTCTTGAGATAGCACAAAGAATTGGGAGCAATGGGTCATAAGGTATGTATACCCCTATAATAAACTGCCTAATTATTCTCCAAAGTAACTATAGCATTTTGCATTTCAATTAGCAAAGAAGAAGAATTCTAGTTCTTTTTCATCAGGAATTTGCTATTGCTTTTTGTTTTGCTCTAACCAGTATAAGTGCCTAAATACTACCACACTGTAGTTTTAATGTTCATTTCCCCAATAACTAACTAACTATGTGGAGCATCTTTTCTTCCACTTATTTGCCATCACTTTGTCCTTTTTGGTGAAGTGTCTATTCAAATCTTTTGCCCATTTTTTAATAGGTTGGTTTGTTTTCTTATTTTTGATTTTACAGGATTTTTTCTTATATATCCTGTGATTACTTTTGAATTACAATTACAACAGCATGAAATTTCTACCCAGCATGTTATCAACAAACTTATAGTTTAGTTTGCTTGCTCAGAATATTATAGTCAATGTATTGTAGCAGTAAATAATGTCTTTTCTATATAAGCCTGTTTTATTCATCTCATTTTCTTCTGATGAAAATGTGGATAGGTATCTTTCTGGAATTTTACTAGAGTCTACCAAAACTAGAAAATGTATATACCTTTTGACCCAGTAATGCCATTTCTTAAATAATTAGAGAGAGCTATGTGTACAGCACTAAGAACAGAGACATGCTTCCCAACATTAATTACAAATGCTAAAAATTAGAAACTATTTAAAATTTCAAAAATAGGAGATTGAGTAAATTAATTATTCTACAAGCATACCAAGGAATACCATGGAGCTATCAAACGTGGTTTATCAGAAGTGGACATGTTGATTTGGGATGAAGTTTCTGACTGATGCTGTCAAACTGTTATTTGATTATAGGTATTAACAAAAGTATCTGCATAGTTTGACTCATTTTAAAAATAAAAATCATACGCAAATCTATTCATTCAGTAAAAATTACTAAATGTTTTCCATGTGCCAGGAATTATATTTATACATAAGGACGAGGAAGATAAGCAACTATGCTTCCAAAAAAACAATTTTTCAGAAAACATATTAGATCTTATGGATAGAAAATAAAGTTGCAATTTGAAGGATAGAAAGAAAAGAATTATCATGCAAAATATGACTCTAAAAGTCACAAATAAATCATTTTGCATTCTTTCTTAAGAGTCACCTAGACAGCAAGGTAAATAAGGGACAAATGGTACAACAGTGTTTAATAATTTGTGTGGCATAGGGACAGATAGTTCAAGAATCCATTTCTACCTGTGCATTTTGGAAAAAAATTATTTAATCTCATCTATAAAGTAGAGATATCACATAGTGTGTGAATAAATGAAATATTTCAAGTAAAATAGCATAATGGCAGACACAGGAGAAAAATAAAATAAATATTAGCTATTATTGTTGATTATTATTATTACCTTTATCTAAGTGATAAAAATAGTAACTTTTAATAAAACATATCACTAGAAATTAAAAAACATTAATAAGAACTAAACAGCAATATCCATGATTTTGTCTATATCTAAAGAGGAATTTGATTTTTAAAATATAATTGATTTACATTTTTACCATTAATTAAAAATGAATTTTTATGGGGATAGCAGGGGTGGAGAGATAATTTGATATTTCTTCATTAATATCTACTATATAAGTAGAATGATGCAAAATTTAGGTATTAAAGAAATATGTTTGGATATTGGAGCAGTAATATTGGCATCACTAAAATAAAATATTTGGGTTGTCAACAATAGCAAGGTTGCAAAGTATTTTGAAATTCTATGGCATCTAATAGCTATAATTAAGGGTCAGTAATGACTACAATTGCATATGGGTAATATAAGGAAATGAGGCACTCATCCAATCCTTAACAACACTGAAAAGGTTATGCACTGGCAAATTTGTTTGCATTTTCATCACATTTCAAATCTGTTCATGAAAGATAAGCACAGCTGCTGCAGAGAGAATTTAAAGATAAAAGCAGTCTTGGGCTCTATAAAACTTAAGATAAAGATGTTATCTCTAAGGTCTCCCTTCAATGCATATGTACTGTCTCTGTAATTAGCACTGTCTGCTGATTTTATAGAAATGAACAACTGAAAGGACATGGTATTGAGTAAGGGAATCCTTTATATAGAACAAAAAAATTAATAAAGGAAGCAAGAGGGATAATAACAGGGATTTGTAGAACATGAGTTGATGGCAAACTGGTCACCTAACAGTACTTTATGAACCGCTCATTATGTTGCCAGGTTGCTAAACTCTTTTGACATGGAAACATTAAATATCCACTGACAAAGGAATTCTTCAAATATCTTTCTGAAATTATTGGACTATGTGATACAACTATAAAAATGTTTTTATTATTTTCTGTGTGCCAGGAACTTTATCACACATAAGGAAGACAGATAAGCAACTGTGCTTCCAAAAAAAATTTCTTAAAAACACATTAGACCTTGTGGATAGAAAATAAAGTTGCAATTTGAAGGATAGAAAGAAAAGAATTATTATGTAAAATATTACTCTGAAACTCACAAATTAATTATTTGCATTTTTCCTTAGAGTCACCTAGAGAGCAAGGTAAATAAAGGACAAATGATACAACAGTGTTTAATAATGTGTGTGGCATAGAGACAGATGGCTTACTATTTATTTTTTATCATTTATATCCCTTTAGCTTTATTTTTACTTCAGACAAAAAAGGAGAGTGGTTAACGCCATATCAGAGAGAAAGTTTAAAAAGATCTGTTCTCTGTGGTCTTTTCATCTCATGCTCTGTCTCTATATTTCAGGAAGTAAAAAGGCTACCTGTTTAATTCCAGTGAGCTGACAGCTCTCCTAGTTGAGCAAATAAATTGTCAGTCTTAAATACACTAGACAAAGAATACAGTTGGATATCTTGCTTGTGAGAATCTTAATAATTAAACTTGAATCCTGCCTAAAGACTTTACTCCTTTTAAATCTCTCTGAGTTTAGCTTCTCCAAAGGAAGCTAAATTTTCAAGCTTGTTTATACTATTAAATGCAGACTCCATAAAGACAGAGGCTGTTTAACTTTTTATAGCCTCTGCTCTTAACACAGTGCCACCCACACAGTCAGGTATACTTAACAAATATTTAAGGAAGGGGAAGAGAAGAGAGAAGAAAGGAAAAGGAAGAATTCCTATATACCTGTTTCTGCTTAAGAATTGTAAATGGTTTCACTTATAACAGGAATATAAGGGAGCCAAATAAGAAAGCGACATTCAGCAGGGAAGAAGGGGAGGATAAGGGCTCAAGAGGGGGGAAGAAGGGAGCACCGGGGACTATGGTGATGGCTCCACTGGTGAACAGGGGGTGGGTAACCTATGGGGAACACACAATAATGTAAAATATATGAATAACAAAAAATAAATAAAATATCTATTAAAAAAAGAATTGTAAATGTTAAATTGAACTTTCTGCTGAATTTAACCTTAAATGGGAATTTTTTTTTAATTACACAAAACTTGTCATAGCTAAATCAACCATAGTTTCAGGAAATACATAGCATTTTGTTGCTGTCCATCATGCATAACTCCTAATACAATAATTTCCTGAAATCATCTCTGTCTTTTATAAAAAATAAAATTGCTCGACTTAGTATTTGGAAGATAATAAAACCTATTTTAAATATATATTCAAATAAAGTATTAAAAAGTATAGCTTACCCATGAATGGGAAGAGTTTGCCACACCAAATATGCTTCTTTGGTATAATGATTATCTTAGGTTGGTCACTTTTAAGAAGCAGTAGAAATGGGAGCAGGTCTGAAAACTGAATAGAAGGTATCCTTTAGTAGGAGGTATTTACATTTATAAAGGCCATCTCCATGTGTAGGGAGTCTCATCATACCAGAAACAAGAGGATGGCTAAATCTCTAGTAACTTACCAGTAAAGAAGTCAACTGCATAGCAACCATACCTTTGTTTACCTGTGCTTTTCCTAGTAAACTCCCATATTCCCTCCCCCACCCCAAAACCCCATCTCCCTCTTCCTTTCCCTCTCCCTCTCTTAAACTAGGGATGATATTTAAGATGGTGGCTTGGACATTTCAGGAAGTTACCCATTTTCTTGGGTATCTCCCATGCATGCAGAAGATGTACAAGTTATTAAACTTCTGCTTTTCGCTTATTCTGTCTTTTTATTAAAGGGAGGGGGGCTCAGTCAAGCAACTAGAAGTGCACAAGGGAAACAATTTTTGCTCCCAACACCCATCATTTCACTTCTTGTGAACAGTCAGAATTTATATTTTGTTGAAATTCCATCTTGAAATTTTTATACTTTCTATAACTAGAGCTTTCTATACAATTTTATAATTTGACTCTTAAATTTTGCTAATTACTTTAAGGACATTTGTAAAAGATGGTAGCAATTTACACTTCCACCAAGAAAATGAGAGAAATCACACACTGAAATTTATAGACTATAATAACTCTTAATTTGTGCTAATGTGATAGAAATGAAAAGTATATTTTACAATGTTTCTATTGTTTTCATTTTCTAACAAATATTTATCCTTCTTTAACTTGAAAAGATCTAATGGTTTTCTAAAACACTCCCAAAAATCAAACAGCTCTCAAAGATTTTTTTTTAACTTTTAAAATAATCTTTTTTTTTTCATTTTTTTTTCCAGCAGAAGACTGCTTGATCATTTTGAATCTGTAATACAGTAGAAACTGGAGTGAAAATAGTTCTAAGAGCAAAATTGCTAATGATACATATGCATAGTATTTCTATTATTCGTCTTTTAAATAAAGTTTTTGAACATTCTAGCTGAATATGTGGGGTTGCTTCTTGCTTATATATGGCTCAATATCAAGTAGAACATAGAAAAAAGAAGGTGGCAATAAAATTTGGTGCAGGATGGGTCAAGTTGACCCATAAGTTTACAATGAGTTCACTACTATTCAGAAGGGTGGACTGTCTTGCTGATCATGGAATCAAAATCCATCATTTAACAGGAATCTAGACTGTCAAATGGCCCTAATTTGAGTAGACAAGAACTTAATGCTTGTTTCATAAGCCAAAATCTTGCCTCTTTAGTTTCATCTTGCTTGAAGACCATAGCACTTGCAAAGGAATAAAAATTAAGAACAGAGTAAAAAAAAAAAAATTAGAAAATTTTTGTAATCATAGCTGCCCATAGTAATTTTGGTTTAATTAGCAGATGATAGTACTGAAAAAACAGTTTCAAAGAATGAGAAATTTGATAGCCTTAATGTTTGTTGCCTACACAATAAGGAAATATAATCAACAAAGTATTACAAAAATGCAGGTGACTCAGCAGAAAGAAGAAGAAAAAGTTACCAGGTAAAGAACTTACCTATGAAATAAATTATTTAAGAAAATAGTGAAACGTATATGACAAATTTAAATACAAAGTTTTATGGCTCATATTTGAAGTATCCTGAGAAACAGAAGGAATGCTCAGGGAATGTTAACACGGTCAGAGAAAATATATATAGATTAAGAGGGAAGTTCCTTGGTCTAAAATCTTAATGAAAACATTGCATGTTGTAAGAGACTATATATTTTATATCACTTAGTTTACTACAGAAACATATGGAGTCCAGGTTTTTAAAATATATAGCTGCACAGCAAAATACTATAAATATGGAAGGACCACCAAAATATTGTTATAGTCCCTTCCTTAGTGTCAGTTGCATAGGCATGATAACAGCCAATTAATCCCAGTGTGATAGTACATTAAATATCTTTATAGTTATTCAGCTTAAAACTGTTTTATAAAGTACTTGATTCATAATAGATTGTACTCTCTAGTTATCTTTTCTTTATGAAAACTAACTGAACCCTTGGTAGCTTTTGCATTATCTTTTCACGAATTTAGAATGTTTTACTGAGATAGCATCAACTATAAAACATAATCTATAAAAATTACACAGTTCACAGTTGATTGTAGATAAGAATACTAGTCCTCAGGATATATAGAGATCTATTTATCTTGGCCTACTCTGATTTAATTAATCTTAATCATTTTATGATTTCTGAATTTAGCATCCCAGTCACAGCCTTTATTCAAATTTAAATGTTATTTAAAAAACTAAAAGTATTTCAACCTTCATCAACAGTCTAAGCTTCTAGTACAACATTAATAAAAGAACTTATGGGTCCCATAGTTTCTAATCTTACAATCTCATTCTTGAAATAACTAGTGAAAAAGAAACATGAAGGAGAGAGTCTCTTTCTTGAGACTTCCTGTTTTCTTCTATTATCCCTGAGGAAGGCCCTTAAGAATTCAATCATAAAGAGAAGAATACAATCTCCTCTCTTTACCTCTCTTTCCTTAAAGCCAGTTTTTCAGTCCATTGTTTCTGAATGCATTGTTTAATCTAAATTTGATCACAAACCTCTATTATCTCATATGCACGAGTAGAAACAATTTGATTTATGTTTGAAATAATATCATTTACTTTTGCACTATTTATTGCTTAATAAGTTTTTTAGATAGACACGTAGGTAGACAAATTAAGAATATGTATAACAATGCTTTATATGAATAATTTCATAAATACCTAGTACATTGTATCTAAGTCTGCCTAAAGAAAATACCGCACCTTAATTTTCTCAACTGCTCATCCCCCATAGCTAGCAAGAGGGAAACCTTCTGACCACTTCTTGAAGGGGATGTGAACCTTCCTTCTGGCTGTGCATCAAACAAGTGGTCAGTTTTTCATCTCCAAGAGTAGTTTTTAATTTGGACAAAGTAGAAGCTATTTTATGAAATCTGACATTACCTTACATCACTTTTGTAATTTGGGAATTCTTGACACCACGGATGAAATTAAAGGCAAGAAATCTACCACTGTAGCTCAAAATCCCTTTCTTCTAGTTCCTAATAGGGTTTTTTAAAAAATAACTCATGAATTCTGATATCCGGTGAGTAAAATAGTCATTAAAACAGGAAACCATTAACTTTATGTTTCTCTTAAAATCTAGTTAACCAAAAAAAGGGGGAAGTGCAAAATGACAGCATGAGAATCATTTCGGAAATTTCCTCCACTTAGTGAGATACATAGGCTATGTCAAATGAAACTGCAATATTCAACTATAAAACATTTACACTATAAAAACAATTTCCTATTATTCAACCTAAAATACTAGTAGATATTATTCCTTAAGAGAGCATTCTTGGTTGCTAATGCCAACTAAAGGGGCAGGAAACTAATCTTTATATAATGGCAATATTATAAGTTACATCATTATCATTAGCAATTACTAATAATTACTGAACATTTAGAGCTTTATAAAAAGAGCAGTTTTCTAGGAATACAGAAACAGAAATGATACTAATTATACTAAGTTTAAATTACTCCATAAAACTGATTATTGAAATTCTACTGATTCCCTAGGCCCTGATCCTGGCCTCTGCACCCTACCTATGCTTGGACAAGTGCTATATGTTCTTGTGTATTATGACTTTTTGTTGATTTTGTAATTTGTACTCCAAATGCAGGAATAACTGTAAGCTCTCTGAAGCATACTCCAGGTCAGAGGTCAGTCAAGCCTAATGTCTAGCACATTCTCATATAGCACTAAGTGCTTATTTTTTAAGAATTGATACATTGATATAAAATAGGAAAATTATTTTGTTATTCTAGATTATAACTTATTTTATTATTATGGGGAAATTTCACTCTGCTGAGAATAATAAGAACTGCAGTAGAAAAAATGTGATCTAGATTTTAGCTAATATCATTGAACTGTAATAGGCATCATTGGTCATCTTAGAGTCAATGAAATATGAGTAAATAAAGGGGAAAACCTTACTATGCTCAAATGAAACTCCCATATCCTTTTAGTGGCCTAGAGTCACAGGCTTTATTAATGTCTCTTCAGAACAATTCTTTCTTCTTTAAAAGCATTCAGACATGGGCATTGGCATAGTTTTGCGCTAAGGCAACAGTATTCTACCTCTGCAAATTGTGCAGAATTCCTACATCACCTAGAAGCCAATTATATGATGCTTTATTTCTTAAGCATATTCTTGTTTTTAAAGATGTTTCCTGTTGGGTCATAATATCAGCTTTGTCGTGTTTATGAAATTTCTTAAAGTAGTCTGGTACCAGGAGAATTTAAACGGTAATCTCCTTGAAAAATAACTCTCTAGAATGATATGCCTTCCAGCTTATTCTGGCACAAATGGTCTGAATTGGTTTTTTTCCTTATAAAAGTGACAGAATGCCTTTTTTCTCCAAATATAAAAAGGACTATTTAAATGAAAAACCCAAAAGAACAAACCATTTCCTCCAAAAGTATCATTAGTTTAATGTTATTTCTGCTTTTTATTGGATTCACGGAGAGCCCTGTTATGTTTTGTGGAGAGAGTGATCATTCCAGTATTGTCCTGGGTACAGTGAGGTATGGGAACACACTCTCAAAACTGTTAGCTCAGAATTTTCTTGATTCTGGGCTTCCATACATCTGGTGGACATCACAGAGACGAAAAAGTCTGAACTCTTGTTTCAGTTTTCAAATATTTGCCATCATACTATCAGCCCCAATATATGAGAAAGCAGGAAAAGTGAAGATTTGGAGTCTTCCAACCTTTGAATATGTGATACATGGTTGTTTCCTGGAACAAACTCACACTTTACTACAGAGAAAGGATTTTCAATTTTACTTCTGCTATTTATTTATTGTCGTTACCCTCCATAGCTTTGTTTGGATTCTCAATTTTAAAATCAAGAGTCCTGGGTTAGGTCTTACAGTCACCAGCTATGTAAACTCAGTTAAGAGAGAGTGACATCTAAAGTCTGCTTTATAAATTAAAAACCTGAGACATATTTTAAGGAATTTAGTTCCTCTTAATTCACAAATTCAGATAAAATGATTGTTACCTCTAATATTGTTTTTGTAATTTAATGAAATATTGTGCGATTTTCTATTGTTATATATGTAGCTACATCATTAACATAAATGTATTTATTAATATAAATGATATGTCAGCTATAGATATTAGTGTGAACCTAAGGTATTATCATTATTTAACTATTACCTCTATTAGGCTAATACCAAAGCAATTGGTTGTTGATTGGAGGATCAAAAATAAATAAAATTCTTCATCCTGACTTTTAATAAATGTTTTTATGACGACTACATCATTGTGCCCACTTGAGACACACACGACCACAAAACCAGGCTCCAGGAGATGCTACTGAGAAGACCCTTGATCCTGCATCTTTAAAGATGAGTCATAAAGAACAGATATTGTCTCGAAATAAATGCCTTATAGTTGCTAGGAAACTTCTTATTCAAGTGAGTTTCAGGAAAACAATGAGTGTAAATTTTACTATTACATTAAAGTGTGTCTTAAGAAAGTTCATTAGAAGGGAGCATTTCACCAGAAATAATTTTTAAACAAATTCCCATATACCTTTGATACAGATTTTGACACACACATTTTGATACAAACATTTTCTTTTCCCTGGATTCCTGCACCTTATTACCTTTTCCTAGTATGTGAAATACCTGTAAACCACCTCAGGAAAATCTAGTTTAAAAGTTTCACTTCCTAGAAATAATAAAAAGAGGAAATCAGCAGCTGTTCAAATCTCCTGAGTTAATTTCCCAGAACTATTCCTTTAGTATGACACTTAAATCTTATCACGCTATCCCCCTAACATTATATTTCCTGCAGTGAATAATATACATAGGAAACGCCAATGCACATACAGAAAGGCAGAAATGAAAAATATGTTATTGATATGGAAGATGTATATTTTGGCAGTAGCATCTCATAGAGTGCCTCATCAGCAATGAACATCTGCTTCCTTTCATGATTGTCTTTTACAATTTCAAATGGCCATATGACGGCATTGCCGTATATATATGCAAATGTTCAAGAAAAATTCTTCAATGTTCCCTAAAAAAAAATCAAGAAATATTTTTAAAATATGATATATGAAGAAAGAAGAATAAGTAAATATTAGGGACCAAGATTTAAATGTATATCATATACATGATTTCTTATAATCAAATCTTATCCAATATTTTAGTGGCTTACTGATCCACTAATTTTTTTTACCCTTCATGTTTTGCAGAATATTGTGCATATTTTAGCCAAAACAACAAATATTTATATAACTAAGTCATTATAACTTGAGTTTCAATAATACGCAAAAAATTTAGAAATGTAACAGAAAATTTTACATGCTTTGTGAAGCCATTAATATCTAATGTGAACTAATGCTTCTTTATAAAAATTGATATGTTAAAAAATATTTACTGATACCCTTATCTCTAGAGATGCTGTCTAATATGGAGAAAAATTAAATATCACATGAGCTAATTTTTTAAAAATAATTCTTTACAAGATTGTCCTATCCTACAAGCAAGATCAAACTTAATTAACATCACTGGCAATTCCTTAAAAACATTAAATTTTAGCAAGCACTCCAGGTCACATTATATGCTGCTGTATAAAACATAAGGATAAACTAAAATCAAATCTAATCATAGAAGCTCTACTAAGTAAAATTATTTTGAAATAATTTACAGGTACATGTACTGCATAAAGTTATTTTTCTACATATAGTTATACAACATTGAAATCATAATAAAAATATGACAAATTTAAATTAAGAGGATAATTTTGATCACAAATATTCCCTTTCTTCATAATTTACATATTATTCTTATATGTGGGATTTATAATAAAGTTCCTAAAAACCATTTTTACTTCATTTTGGATTATATAATTTGTGCAAGCCAAAGAAATTATGAATGCTTTAGACAGGTGCCGCCCAAAAATGACTTCACAAATGTGATAAGAGATAATTTCACATTATGCAGGTATACAAGACCACAATTTCCTTTCTAAGCAGAGAGAAAAACAATAGTCTCTCACCTTTTAATAAAGTATTATTCACTTCATCAATCAAAAACTAGATCATGTGTCAAAGATACCTGCACACATGCGCGTGTGCACATCAATCTATTAAATTTTTTAACTCCTTTACATTCCTTTAGCAGATTTTGTAAGGAGACCTTTACACCACAGTGTAGCAATCAGACCATGGGAAATTTTGCCAAACGGCCATTATATTCAGATCCTAACAGAAATCTATTCTCTCATTAAGAACCAGGCGTCTAAGTCTCACCACCACTTTGGTAAAGTGGCAGCCAGAATCCATTGTTTTAAGTTAAAATATACAAATGGGAAGACAGTGAGATGACTGCTCTTATTTATACAGGTTTTATTTTTCCTATAGTAATATTGGTTTCATTCTAAAATTTTAAAAACTTGGAGAGTATTTTTCAAACAATAAACCCTACTACCAACTCAAAATATTTTTAGTAAAGTTTTATTTTCTGTGAAAATTATTGTGCTCAAAATCATAGGTGTTTCTGATAGACAATTGTGTGTGTGTGCGTGTGTGTGTGTGTGTGTGTGTGTGTGTGTGTGTGCATCCACACTACAGGTACAGCATATAGTGACAAAGATATTTTCCTGTTACTGAGTAATTTCCCTGTTGCATGATTTTGTCCTAAAATGCTTTTTCTGACATTGTTATCATTCTTGGTGGAAAGTTTTGAATTAGATCAGTACACCTTTTCTATAAAGACCGTGAAGGTTGTAAATATTTTAGAATTTGCAGTCCATATATATTCTTGTTTTCTTAAAGCCTCCTTTTAAAAATGAAAACACTTCTTAGCTATTTGGTTGTTCAAAAATAGGACAGTTTTAATTTGGTCAACAGGACACAATTTAAAAGCAAGGGTCAGGAAATTATCCATAACCAACAAAAGCATGTTGCTAGTTAAATAGGTTTCACAAAAGGTTTACCGAATACAAAGTCTGTTTTTATGGTTTCAAGGAGGAATAAAAGCAGCAGACCTGGAGTTGCACTGGAGGAGCCTCCTTTAGGAAGTAGTTTCCCAGTTGCTTATGAGCTGCTCCAGGGTGTCCAGGGATGAGGGGACGTTTAATCCATGGAGATTTAAAGCTCAGTACTCCTCTTTCTGTAACTTACAGAAACACACTCTTCTTTGCATCAAATAAACTCAGGGCAACTGGGTGGATGTCATCGGTTACAACTGCGCAAAAGAGCCTTCTCAGTTTGGTAGTTGTATTGCCAGGAAGGCACAGAGCAGGTTTTGTATGATCTGGGCAGATGAGTAAAGGAGGAGTCCTGGAGCCCTCGCTGGCTTTTTCAGGTTTTTAATGCTCTTTCTGCCCTATTTGTAGTGAGATGGGCAGGCAGGGAGGCCCGGGGCAGGGAGGCTGGCAGGCCTCCCGGCCCCCTGCAAATGGGCTTTCTGGCTTTCTCTCACGGTCTCTTCACTGGTCTCTACTGCGCTCAGCCTCACCGCCCTCTGCCGCCTGGTCCCCTGCTGCCACCCTATGTGCTCAGTGTCTCAGCTCAGGTGCACCCACTCACGCACACCCACGCCATACTCCAGGTGCCGCCATCAGGCAAATGTGTAAGACCACAGGTATCGATCATTGATGTTAATGGTGGGAGGGCGGAAAAATCTGATCACTTCAATTTACCCTACTGTAGTATTTTCCAGCTGTGTCTTTCTGAATACAAGGTCCAGTGTTAGGCCATTAACTTCCTTCTGTCCAGATTTCTTGGCTAAACAGGGACTTTCCTAGCTCATTGAACAAATATTTATTAAGATCCTAATGTGGCCACTACAAAGTTCCCAATTTTAATGTGGATACAAGTCACCGTGGGATGTTGGTAAAACGAAGATTCTGATTTAGGGAGTCTGAGGTAAGGTCTAAGATTCTGCATTTCTAAGGAAGATCTAGGTGATAGTGATGCTGGAATTTTGTGAGCCATAATTTGGAGGAGAGTGAGGAACACAGTGAATAAAAGCATGATTATAATGCTATCGAGGTGAGCGCTAATTGAGAGTAATGTGCTCTGCAAGTATCACCTGCCAAGGGAAGGGGCAGGAGTCTCTCAGTCTGATCTCTCCAACATCATTAGCAGATAAGTGTAGGGCAGGAAGACACAGGATCAGGTTCTCTATGGAGCTGCACAGACAGGAAAAAGGAAGAGTCCTGGAGCCTTCAGTGACATTTTATGCTTTTAATAATCTTTTGTAGTGAGGCAACCAGGTATAGGGCAGGCAATGGGGCTGGGGGGCTGGGGGACCAGGAGGTTGGCAGGCCTCCCAGCCCCCGGTGTATCTTCACTCTTTCTGGGCTCTCTGGTGTTCTCTTGTGGCCCCTCTACTACACCCCAAATGGTTCTCTGCTCCATGCTCTGTTCTCTCATGCTGTCTCTGCTGCTTCTGTTTCTGCTTATAAGCCCAGTCTCTGGCTCAGGTGTGCCCATTCACACACACCCACACCCCACTCTAGGTGCCCACCATCAGGCATGCGTGTGGGCCTGCAGAGCTCTGTCATTGACAGGAGGGAAGAAAAACCTGATCATTGTTTCACTTACACTACAATAAGCCCAGAGCCAACCAGGCCCTGTCTGCTGTCCACTGCTCCACCTGCTGGGAATGAGAAGAATGGACCAAGGGGCCTGCTCCCAAGTCTGGGAAGGGCTCTTAAGACCCTCTAGTAAATACAGAAAAGAGGTCTCAACAGACACAAGTGAGGTTAAGCAAGGAGACAGTGTTCATTGATGAGTGAAAAAGTAAGGAAAGAGAGCTCTGGGGAGACCACTCTGCTTGAGAGCCTCTCTGAGGTGCTCGATACCTCTGGGAGGAATCCCAATAGTCATACTTCTAATGATGTTAAATATCCCCAAAGATTCTTCACATTTTGATAAGGTCATACTTCCTATGTGCAGAATCTGCCTATTTCCATTGACTCATTGGTGAATTGACTAATCACCCAACCTAACTCGCAGAAGAATTATAGAATTGTGTATGTTCTTTGTAATAATCACTTTTGATTCAAAATACATCTAACAAGAAGCTAATAAAAGCAGGAAAAGATATATGGGTGATTTCTTTCTGAGAGTAAAAAATGTGTAGCTTGATTTGTGTGTGCCTATGTTGTTAAACGATTTTCCACAGGATGGAAAAATTTCTAGAACACAGTTATCTGAAGGAGTTAATATAAGGAATGCTCCGATTTTCTCTATCTGGATTATCATGAAAAAGTTTGGTAGAAAAGAGGGAGGTTAATACAAATTAATATACAGACTGTTTCAGAAAAGTAATAAGGCGTTTTGTTATGAATGTGTCCTTTGTGGCACCACCCTGACCAATTCTACTACTCAGGCAAATTAACCTTTTTAAGCCTCAGGTCCTTCCTCTGTGTTAGCATACTAATAATACCCACCTTGTAGGGCTTGTCACTAAAATTAATGGCACAGGCTACAAATAATAACCTGGGAGCATCTGCCCTGGTACTGACATTTAAAGTTGTTAAAGTGCTTGATGATAGTAAATAGACTGACTTTCATTTAATTTTCTAATTGTTTTTAAACTCTCTACAGACAAATTACACTCTTCTTGTTTGCTCCTTAGAGCAAAGCACTCCCATGCTCTGTGCTTACAAGCCTTTGTCTATAAACAATTATTACTGATTTTTTAAAAAGATTTATTTATTTATGCATACAAGCTGGGGTACAGGCCAGAGGTGTGGGGCGGCGAGAGGATTCACCAGAGACAGAGAGGGGAGCAGCACAGGCAGATGGACAGAAATACACTGCTGAGGGGAGCAGTGGGCAGGCAGGAGAGGTCTGCCACACCATGTGGGACTCTCCCCAGCCAGGCGTCGAACTCACGTTGCTGCTGCCGACAGCTCCACCACGCAGTGCTTAACCACCGCGCCACCAGGGTGGCCCTATTGATTTTGTTAATGACCTCCTGTCTCTTACCCCAAAAGATTAAATTTGTCAAAGCCAATAACTAAATTAAGTGTTTATTCCCCATGGATGGTTGTTACATTTTAATGAAATGTGTATTAAATCCTGAAGTCTTGTATGCATAAATAAATAAATCTTTAAAAAAAAATCCTGAAGTTATATTTGTAGGGAAATTAAAAGAATAAATAGTATTAACATTATATTTTGAAATATAAATTTTAAGGCAAATTAAATTATTTCTCTCTTATGTGGAATACCAAGAAAAAAAATTCAAAGGGAACTGACAAAAATAAACCAAAACAAAACCTAGAAATATGACTACAGACTTGAGGTTACTAGAGGGGGAAAGGAGGTGGGATGGGAGTCAAGGAGGGAGGGGGCCCCACGGTCTAGGATAAAGGACTTGGGTACTTTGGTGGTGGGTGTGGTGTGGGGACGTACATCCGAGGAGATGTGAACTTATTCTCCTAAATCATATACAGTGTTGTGAACCAATGTTACCTCAATAAAAAAACAGCACGGTAAGGATAAAAGGGACAGTGGGATGCAAGGCAAGATAAAAATAAAAACTCTGATGATTAAATTAATATATCTACCTATAGATAGATACATAGATAGATATTTTTGAAAATTAATTGTTTTTCACTGTCAGTTTTCTCTACTTAATATTGAGGTAACTTAGGCCAGAAATGTATGCTACTGTGAAAAGGAATTGAGTGTGTTTATGTCCTAAAGTATAAACAAAACCCAATTCCTTATATACAACTAATTGGTTGACGTGGCTCAAATTCAGCTTTATCTGGGAACTGTTAGAAAACTCTATATTTTACGAAAGTGCTCTAAAATTGTGGACATGGCTTTTATTTCTATATATATATCATCAGAACATTTCCCATGTCCTGGGCACAGATCTCCAAAGCAAATAGTTGAACCCACACATGAGATTCCAACTGTGTCCTTCCAGCAAAGGAAGGTGGAGCAGCTCTCTTTTGCCTGTGGAAGACTTAAGCCTTTGCTGCCCTGGGTGGGTTTCTGCTTCCAAGGAAACCAAACCTCCTGGAAAGGATTTCTTTCTTTCTTTCTTTCTTTCTTTCTTTCTTCTCTGTCCCCCCTAGCCTGCCCCTCCCATCACCATGCTGTTCCCCTCCCTTCCTCTCTCCTGCTTTCACTTCTTTCATACACTTGGGCACATACACAGACATAATTGTGGATACAGTTTTTTTTTTCTTCTGCTAAAAATAAATTTCTTTAGCAAGCATCCAAGTTTAACACCTAAAACGTGAGAAATATTTCTCTGAAGTAACTTGTGGATAGCTCTGTTTTGCTTTTCATTTTGAACATGTGTTTTCCTGACATATCTATTGTTTTAGAAATCTATAATTAGTAAAACATAAACCCAGTATTTTTATTTTCCATCTGCCAGATGCCAAGTTGTCTCTAGAGTCTCTCAAAGAACAGAAGCCAACATGGTTCTTTTCATGTGCATTCTTGTTTATCAGAGTGGGTGATGATGAAAAGCTTAAATGAATAGCCACAGCTAGGGAAATGGTTATGTTTCTTAATTGTTACTGGGCTGTGATCAGGAAAAATCCACAGATAAAACATAAACCAGTTTGGGAAAAGAAATGACTTACTGCTCATTTCATTTTTCAGAATCAACGATGATGAATTTTAGCAAAGGTATCTTTAGTTATTAAATTCACCTAAATTTCAATTATTCAAGCTACACATGAGATTGTGCAATTAAACATATCCTTTCAGCAATTAGCATTCTCTTTAGTAAAAGAAGGTATTTGAAAATGATAACTTCAAAAAATGTCATCCTTTCAGGTTTATCAGTAGAATGTAACATTGAGGTATACATAGAAGTAATGGGAATTTAAGAAGATGTAGGAAATGAACCAGTTTTACAATTTGATAATCTATGCTTATAATATAGAGTCAGTTATTCATTTCTCTACCTATCTCAGCTCTCTGAACATTCTTGCACTTACCCCTAGGACAAAAATATTGTGAAAATAATTAAATTATTTTAAAAATATTTTTATCAGTTTGAGATAATAATATTAGAATACTAAGCCTTTTTCTTCTCTGATTAACTCCCTCTTCTATCTGTCCCAATCCCCTTCAGATGCACTTCCAGGTAGTAGAAAGGAGTAGGAAGAACAATCAAGACAAGCTGTCATATTAACTCAAGCCATCTCATGAAAGCCACAATCTTCTAATCTCAATTTCTTAGTGACACCTCCAAGTATGCAATACCCCTCCAAATTCATGAACTTATGATTCCAGACAATATCTTCTTTTTCTAAGATATTCTCTTTAAAATCCATACCATTCCCTTTTTGTTCTTTATTTATAGCCCTTGGAACCTCATTCTTTGGCCCCAGTAAAAGAGCCTACCAAATTCCTCCCTTTAACCATCCTATAATGTAGGAACCAGCTGGAATATTTGACTCCAACCTTAATGACAATTTAAAGTATTTGCTTTTAATGTGGTTCATTATAACATTAAAAATATAATAAGAAAATCCCATACTAGGATAAATCAGTTAAGCACATCCCCAGATCAATTTCAGGGGGATTATCTCTCCCATTTGGCTAAATTCCCACAATGCTCCTGATTTTTTTCACTCTTGTAGTAACAAGAATATAAATGTTGTATATACTTACTCATCAACAAATATTTACTGCATATCTACTATGTGTCAGACACTGTTTTAGGTTCTTCGGATAATACATTGATCAAGAGAGTAAAAACATAAACTCTCTCCTGAAAAATTTACACTCTTTTGGATGGAGAGAGACAATAAATGTCAAAGATAATGACAAAATTATATGATAGAAGCAATAAGTGCTTTGGAAGAGGGGGAAAGGTACTGTAAGAGGTTAAGGGTGAAGGAATGAATAGAGCTGGGCAAAAAGCATTTGCTATTTCACTAAAGGTGATTGAATCAGACTTTGCTAAGAAAATGATAGTAGAGTAAAACATCTCCTAGGTTTACCTTTAATCTTTATTGTTGCTCATATGTTACACCCCTTTACTAAATAAGCATGTATATTCTTGATTAACAAAAATATGTTTCCCTCTTTCAATACAATAGATTTCATTCTGACGCACCCATCTACAAAAGCAAACAATTTTAGTACTTAGGGACTACCTCTAAAACAAAAATTAATTAGCATGATCTCTGAAACCTATATTTAAAATATACATTCCATTACCATGTGATAAAGTGTAACATATAGATAACACCTTCTTTGATATCCTAGCAATAAAGCAGCAGCAAAGGGTTTAAGGAAGACTTACTCCCTATACTAGCGATTCTTAAACTATAACCTACATCATGATCAATTGGAGGACTTACCTATTCAAACACAGATACTAGGCTTCTACCCTAGAAACCTAGAGTTTCTGATTCTACAGGTCTGGGTTGGAGTCTGAGAATTTGCATTTCTAATAATTTTCCAAGTGATGTCAATAAACCATTGAAATCAGTGATTTGTATTAATTTTATCAATGTTATAATGATTTTCCAATTCAATTGTAGAATGTCAAATGAAACTAACACTCTCCAGTCAATGTATATATACCTAAGGATAGGTTATTATTTAAAATTTGTTATTTTGTTATTTTAATCACTTCTTTTTTTGTCAGACAAAAAGAGGAGAAATTCTATTTTTCCAAACTACTAAATCTGTCAGATACTATCTACCAAATGAAGCATTTGCCAAATGAAGAAAATACCTTCTCAAGATGCAAATAATACCCTACTTGCCCAAAGATCACATCACATTCCTGAACTTAGTGTATATTTCTAAGATTCTCAGAGTCACTCAAGCAGTTTCACTCTAAGACCAGCAAAAATTCACACTCTTCACTTTTCTCATCAAATGTGCAAAGTCCTCTCTCTATATATATAGATAGATATAGATAGATATAGATATAAATATCTATATAGATAGATATAAATATTTATATATATAAACTAAACTATTTATACATATATATATATATATATATATACACTAAAACACTAAATGAATATAAACTAAGAGTTTATGGGTAAGAAAAACACAAGGACTGCTTCCCAAGCATGAAAGATCCTGATTCCTGATTTCAAATCCTCCTATCTTGGTTCCTAAGCAATCTGGAATTCCATAAAAAAAAAATTACCACAAATTGATGGATGAATTGAGGAGATGACTAAAAGCAACAAGTGGTTCAGTGCTGCTTTCAGAAGCCCAGTGAAATGAAGCAAGGATAGAGAGTTATGTTTTGAACAAGCTGTAAGATTGTCTCAGTTCATTTTTGTGGAACTGAAGGTTTGCCTGTAAAGGTTTCTTAGGCAGAAGTGAAGTACCACTCCTAACACTACAGAAATAAACTTTATATGCTGTGCTTGTCAAGGTCTGCTGGATATGTCAGGAAGATAGCAGCAGTAACAGAGAAAATGCTTTTGCCTCCTTATAAATGAACATGGGCTGTTATTGACCAAGAGCAACTAAAGATTCTTTTCCCTTGGTAAAATTATCATATACACATAATAAAATCATTTTCTCCATGAATATAATGAGATGTTCATTAAAATGTGATTAATAATCCTCTTTAAATCATATAAAGAAAAGATACTGGAGCAAGATCAAGGACCTGTCAGAAGACATAGCAAATCTACTTGCTGGTTGAATGAAATTAAGTGAATTACTCTCCACATTATAATGCTGTAGGCTGGATTACCTAAGTCACACTAAGGAGCTTCAAAGGGGATCATATTAAGAGTGATGACTGGATTTTACTGTTTTTTCTATTCAGTTGCCACCCTTTCCCCCAGTTGGATCTCCAGTTCCCTGTAAAAATTCTTGAATTTTTCAGACACTGGGAATGGTCACTCCTATTCTTGAGCAGGCATTGTCTATTACTACTTTGATCTGTCATTTCCTAATCTTCCACTCTGTCTATTTTAACAACTTGCTTCTCAGCCCTTCTGTCAAAATTTCTGGTACCAACTAAGCTACATAAAGTCACTCCAATCATGTCTGCAGTGTTCATGTCAGAACAATGTAGATTTACATTGAATTCCTTACAATATGCAAAATATTTTTGTTAAGGATAAGCATTCCATATAACTGACACCAAAAATAATAGCATGTGTGATGTATTTTACCATTTCATTCAAAAGGCACAAAATAAGATTTATTATAAGTTAGAAGTGGGAAAGGAGAAGCTAAATAGATTTCAGTATGACACAGGACTTTGGGGAAATTATTGCTCTAGCTGTCATTTGCTCTCTCCTTGGTTACTAATTTATTTCCTTAGTTTTGGAGCTATAAGGTTTAACAGTCAGAAAAAGACAGAAGGCATGAATAAGCACTCAGATGAGAGGGAAGAAGGAGCTGCAGCTTTTATCCAGCTCTCTTTGTCTCTGCACATGATGTTTGATCACAACTGAGAAATAAAAGTGGAGGGTCTCACTTAGGATGACTTTCAAAACTGTGAGAAGCTAAAGCAACACGGAAACTCGGTGAATTCAAAGGTGCTTGACAACTGAAACCTCTTACCCTACTAGCCAAAGGGATTAAGATTACCACTAGGAATCAAATATTCAAACAAGACATCATTGACTTAGGAAAGGGAATCAAAGACAATAGTATTTTGTCAAAAATCTTCGATAAAACATTAACAAACTGAACCCAATAATCTACAAAAAGAACTAAGCACCATGACCACATGAGATTTATTACAGGCATGCAAAGCTGATTCAACACTTGAAAATCAACTACTGTAATCCATCACATTAATAGGCTAAAAAAGAAAATGTATTTGACAGAATTTAACATCATTGCAAAAGAGAGATTCCTCAATTTGCTAAGGACATCCAAAAAAAAAAAAAAAACTTCACTTCACCTCACACTCAATGTTGTAAACTGAATGTTTTCCCACTAAGAAATGAAACAAGAGACATCTTATTGAAAGTCTTCTGTAATGCAATAACAAAAGATATACATATTAGAAAGGAACAAAAATCAAATGATTTTAGCTCATGGATGGTATAATTTTTTATACAGAAAATCCCAGAGAATCAAGAAAATAACTTTTTGAATCAATAATCACAACAGCATGTTTTCAGGATTTGAGGTTGAAAACAAAAGTTAATTGATTTCTAAATACCAACAATAAACAACTCAAATTTGAACTAAAAATACAATTTATATGAGCACCAAGGAAAAACAAAGTACCTAGATATTTCTAACAAAATATGTACAAGTTCTACATGAGGAAAACCACAAAGCTATGATAAAAAAAAAAATCAAAGGAGAGCTCTTCCTTATCCATGTGTAGGAAGACTCAATAGTGTTAAGATGTTACTTCTTCCTTAATTGACTATAAATTCAACACAATCCTATAAACTTCCAGCAAGTTATTTTGTAGATACTAGAAATGATTCCAAGGTTTATACAAAAAGGTAAGAGACCCAGAATAACCAGTATGAAAGCAAAGAAAAAAAAATTGGAGGACAAATACCACCTAACTTCAAGACATACTATATTAAGATAGTATGGTTCTGGCAAAAGACTACACACATAGATCAATGCAACAGAATAGAAAGCCCAGAAACAGATCCGTACAAGTCTAGTCAACTGATCTCTAACAAAGGACCAAGGGCAATACAATAGGAAAAGAATACTTTTCAGCAAATGGTGCTGGAACAATGAAATTCCATTGGCAATGAACCTAGATAAACCTTATATATTTCACCAAAAAAAAAAAATTAAAAATGGACAATAGAATTAAATACAAAATTCACTACTATAAAACATCCAGAAGGAAACATAGAAGAAAATCTATATGTCTTTGGGTTTAGCGATTATACAGCTATAACATTAAAAAAATTATCTATGAAATAAAAACATTGTTGCTAAATTTTAAAACTTCTGGTCTCCAAAATACATTGTTAAAAGTAGCAAAAGATAAACCATAGATTTAGAAAAAAATATTTTCAAAGTACATATCCAATAAAGCACTGGCATCTAAAATACATAAAGCACACTTAAACATTAAAAAAAACATTTTTTTTAAATAGGCAAAAGCTATAAGTAGATATCTCATCAAACAAACTGTGCAAATGTGATGGCTATTTTGAAGGAAAAAAAGCACATGAAAAAAATGTTATCTGTCAACTTGTACCCACAACTTAAAACAATGAGATACCACTATACATCCTCTCCCATGAGACAGGCCCATGTCTCAATATAAAAGCTCTTAAAAACAGAGAGTGTTTAACTGATCACACTAGCAAGTCTCCTAGCTGAGTTGTGATGGTCAGGAATGCAACAGATGCAAGAGCCAAAAGAAAGTGTAGATCTTTGTGAATAAATGACTAACCAAGATAATACTACTCTGAATTTTAATCCCTGGTTTCTTCTTATTGGGAAGAAAGTCTTTTCAAGCTTCATGGAGGAAAGAGTGTTGCCTAGGACAAGGGAGCAGATGGAAACAGAAAGGACTCCCCTCCAAGACTCAGGTGTACTGGGGAGCTTGACTACCCCGGGTTTGAGAGGAATAGGCTAGCCCCAAATACTTCTGTTGCAGTCACTGAGGTAGCAGACCATTTTTAATTTAAGACCCATTATTTGTAGTATGTTACACAGCAATGTGAGGTACAGCAGAACAGAAATTAGACCATGTTCCCTCTGAAATTGCTCTTATTAGCATCTGCAGAATACTTTATGCTTGGATTAGTTGCTTGCATGATGAAGGGGCAATGCTGGTATTATTGAATGAGACAAAGTGGCAACCATTAGGTGGCAATAAATTAACCCCATCCACTGTATATTAATGTCTTTCAATTTTTAAAGAAGATATTCATATCTGTTCTAGGAAATGTTAACACCACACAGAATAGTATGTGCATAAGGAATAGCCATTTAAGCATATTGCTGTGAAAGTGTGTGGCAAATTTTGTTCGATTATTTTATTTTGTAAAGTAGTTTAGTTCAGCAAGGCTCTCATATTAGTTACTATACCTACCAATAAAAATTCAAAATATGATTGTATACTAGTGTTTCTTTTTAAAGATTTATTTATTTATGCATACAAGCTGGGGTACAGACCAGAGGCGTAGGGCAGCAAGAGGGTTCACCAGAGACAGAGTGGGGAACAGAACAGGCAGATTGACCGAAATATACTGCTGGGAGGAGCAGCGGGCAAGGCAGCAGAAGTCTGCAGTGCCATGTGGGAATCTCCCCTCTCCCCGGCTGGTGTTGAACTCACACCGCTGCTGCCAACAGCTCCACAGGCCGCCGCTTCCGAAAGATCCACAGCGCAGCGCCTAACCGCTGTGCCATCGGGGAGGACCCTATACTAGTGTTATTAAAAGTAGTTTTGCTCACTCATTGCTTCAGTAACTATTTGTTGAGAATCTACTATGCTCTTGGTGTTAGAACAGTAAGCAAATTCCCTCTCTCATGGGGCTTCTTTCTAGATGGAAGAAATAGACAATAAACAAATAAATGTGCGATATATCAGCTGGTGATGACTGGTATGAACAAACAAGTTAAATAAGAAACAACATGTTGGGACAGATTTGGGGAGATATTAAAATAGCTGGTTATCTTAGATTAGGTATTGAGGGGGGAACACTGTTTAAATGGTTCTGGAGCAAAGAGATGACGGAATAATTTCAACGTGGCAATGAGGTTAGAGAAAGAGACAGCAGCAAATGGGGTCAGAGAGGTAACCAGTAGGTGACAAGGTCTGAAGAGTGTTACAGATCTTGTTTTGTACAAAGGAAAGTCTTGTTTTAAGTAAAGAGGAAACATCATTAGAAATTTTATGCAGAGGAATGACTTGATCAGACTTAGACTTTCCAAGGATTACTGTGTCTGTGGGAGGAGGCTTCACTGTGGGGGAAGAGGCGGCAAAAAATGGAAATGGAGAAACCAGTTAGCAAACTCCTGAAACAAAGACATTCAAATGGAACATAGCTAGTATTTATGAGGCAGTTAATAAGAAAATTATAATTTAATAAAATTTAATTTACAAATGTTGCTGTACAATATAATGCATTAAGTGATCCCCAAAATGAAAGATCATGTAACTAAGCAGTCTCTCTGGATTGCTATAAAGTCACACACACAAAAAAAAAAATATTCCTTCCAATTTTTCTTAATATGTAATACCGTCAAAATGAGAGGTAATCGATAAAGCAATAAATGAAATCATTAGAAAGACAGTCCTTAACCTACCCCCATCTCATAATGTACATATGGAAGCCAATTCCAACAGGATTACCTCCTTATCACTTCCCAGATTTAAAAACAAAACATCACCCCAAACAATGAACAACGTTGCTTGACTTACTTTAGTTCCTCTTTTTGAAATGTCTTTCTAACTCTGTTCCTCTAATTAATGCCCACAACTACATTCAAATTCCTAACTTCATTTTCATCGGTACACTTTGGGTGATTAATGTCATCACACGCTGAGCACACCCCCTACTTTGCAAGCATAAAATGTGATTTGTACAACATTAGACATCAGGAGAGAAGGAGCAGAATAGAATAAAAAACTGCAGGCTGCACAATCAGAAATCGGAATCTTAATCTACATCATTTGTGTGATCTTATACAAGATATCTAGCCCCTCTAACTTCACTTTCCTTGTTTATATATGGGAATGATAATGCCTACTTTGTGTTTGTTGCAAAAATCAATTAGATGATGATAATCACAATCCTGTATTAGACACTATCCTAATAGGACGGTGGCTGATTCCAGCCCACACTCTTAATCATCACCTGATAATGTCTCAGAGATAACTGATAAAGCACCCAGTCCAATGCATAGCAGACCTTAACACAAATAATAGTTGTCTTTTCACTTTACCTTATCTTCCCTGATTGCTGTACTATTTATCATTTCCTTCTAAATAAATGGAAAATTTGTGGAAGGCAGAAAATACAACTGTTCTAGGCTTTCCCAGTGGGACTGAAAAAAATACTGTGCATATTGTAAGCATTGGATAAGTGCCTACAGAATAATAAAGAAAAACATGTTTTTAAGCAACTAATTAGTGATAAAATGAGTAAATTGACAAGACTTTCTATGAAGTAAGTAAACACCAACAGTAATAATGACAAAAAATATTCCATCTCTATCAGGTCAAGTTTACTAAGTACCTATACTTCCCTAAACTCTCATTCCAAAACTTATCATGTTGTTTAGCACCAATAAGCTGACATTCACATTCAAAATTTACCCACTGAAAAAACAGTCAAATTAATCCATCATGCAGACACCTCCAACTTCAACTAATACATCAATGCTTCCCAAACCCCCTACAATTTTCTCTTCCTTGATTCCTCCTAAAATTTCCAACAGTATTTTTTTCAAACTTTCACCACACATAATTTGTCTCTTCATTTTAAGCAAGAGATATTGCTTCCACATGAATCCAAGTGGATCTGGTAATGATACTTCAATTTCTGCTCCTTCTTTATGATCTTTCCCTCGTTGGAAAAAGTAATTCTTCTCTTCCTCTATCTTATGAAGACCAATGCCTCTTCCTCTGCTCTATCATCCAAGTTCCCATCACCACTTCTGGGATCTTGCCTCACCTGTTATTCCCTTTTTTACCTGAGTTGTAATCTTTTCCTTTTTATTTGTCCTTTTTACTGAGCCTACAAACATTCAAATTGCAATCTCATATCAAAATCAACACCTTATATCTTTTTACTCTTCCTCCTACTCTTCCTCCTCACTCTTTCTCTCTCCCTCCCTCACCTGCCAAATTTCTAGAAATTGTCTGCATGTGCTACCTCCATTTCTATTTTTTTTTAAACTGCTCTTGCCAAGCCCACATATAGTGCTCTTGTTAGGAACTGTTTTTGCCCCCGTCCCCTGTGTCCTTGACATATATGCAACATTTGACTTAAAACACTTCTTCCTTCTTTCACATTATCTGGTTTCTATTACCATTCTCTATTTTCTCTTTGTCTCTTTTGCAGGATTACTACCACTCCCAACCCCTACATTAAGTCCTATACCATCTTTTCCCATCCTTCTATCAACCATCCATGCATCAACCACCATCTATAAAGACTGGCAAATCCGCATCACTAATTTTGATCACTGCTAGCTCCAATCTATAAATACTGCCAATAAGATGCAGCAGGTAACTGAGTATATTCAAACAGTAAATTCAACTCACTATATTCAAATGTAACCTCATTTTTTTCTAGTTCCATATCCACTCCAGTTCCTCTACAACCCATCCTAATAATGGCTCCACATTCACTTCACCATCCATACTAGAAACCTACAGGAGGGCTCATCATCATAACTCTGTATTTCTTATACCATAACCCTTTTAAGGGTCAGAGGTAGCATAAAGATTTTAGACAGTCTATATAGATTATCAAGAAAGCAGGCCACATTAGGTCCTGAGGCAATCATGAGCTGGCCAAGCTAGAGAGAAGGAACTATCTCAGGAAACAGCAAACTCTCTTCGAAGAGGTCTCTTTATCCGCATGTTTCCATCAAATTCCATGTCCTTGAGAATGATCCCTTAAACTTATTTATTGTATTTCCTTCATGACACTTATAACAATTGTAATTATTTCTGCAGTGATTTAACATTTCTATTTTACCGAAGGTTCACAGAGGTAACACATCTGACTTGTTTATATGTATAAACAAGTAAATTCTCAGTAAATTGTTTTGATGAAAGTATAACTCTCTATCAATTGTCTCTGCTTAATTAGCTATTGAGCTTACCCAGTGGAATTTTTTATTTAAATTATTGGGTTATTCAGTTCTATAATGTCTTTTTTTTAAGATTTTATTTATTTATTTTTGTGTAGAAGAACTGCAATGTAGGCCAGAGGTACAGGGGGTGAGAGGATTCACCAGAGAGAGAGTGGAGAGCAGAACAGGCAGATGGACAGAAATACACTGCTAAGGGGAGCAGTGGAAGAGACAGGAGAGGTCTGCTGCACCATGTGGGAAGCTCCCTAGCCAGGGATCAAACTCAGGCCATCACAGTGGGCTTTCACAGTGGTAGCACTGAGACTATCACCTAGGCCACCAGGGAGGCCTGAGTCCTATAATTTCTATCTTGTTTTTTATAACTTTTATCTCAACCAAGAGATAAAAGTTAATACATGAATTAACAAGTATAAAATGCTTACAACTCTGCCTGGTGCACAGGAGCATCAAATGCACACACACACACACACACACGAAGTTATTGATACGGATAATAAAATAAGGAGAGAGAGCATGAATGGAAAATGTGTTATTTCATATTTCATGTGCTCAGGAAAGCCCTCACTGAGAAGATGGTATCTGTGTGAGTCAAGTACTTATGAAAAGAAAGTAATTCCAAATGGAATAAATTCAAGGTTATGAAGGGAAAAGTTGCTAAGAGGCCAGTGTGTCTGTGTCAGAGCACTTTAGGAAGACTGGTAGGAACTGAGGCAGATAAGCGGGACCTAAGTAGGTAAGAATTTACCCACGTCCCTCTGTTGCTAGCCATTAGGAAGTCTGGTTTTGGTCATTCTGTGGATAAATAACATCCTGTGGATTCTGATTTAGTACATTTAAGGTGGAGTCTAGATATCTTATTTTTTACTTTATGCAAGGGTGATTCTAATATACAGACTAGCTTAATAATCATCATGCTAGAACTGAGCTAATACAGTAACCACTGACCACTGAGAACCTAAAGTTTACATTTTATTTATTTTGCTTAATTTAAATTTTTTAAAACTGATAATAAAAGTTCAGTTATTAGAAATTTCTAAGAATATTTGGAATAAATTTGGAAATGTAAATAAATCAATCTGTTCAGCTATAAATTTTATGAAATTTCAATGAAATTTTAGTTTAAATATAACCTACATACGAGATTCAAAACATAGCATTAAAAAGGATGAAAAAACTGCATTAATAATTTTTACATTTGTTACATGTTGAAATAACATTTTGTACACATAGGTTACCGAGCAAACGGCGTTAAAACTGTCAGCAAGCCAAAACATCTCTCATGGGGTCTAAGTCCTCCCTCCACTGCAACAAATGCAAACAAAAGGGCCTTTGCTGCAGCAAATAAAGAAAAGAAAAAAAAAATAGCCTAAACAACAGGGTAGCAGGAGAAGAGTCCAGTTACTCATCATGGCGAGAGATGGAGTTGCAGCTACAGGAGCTGCCAGGTGTGACAGAGCCCTGACACTGCTGACGTCAGGGTCCCCCCACCCCTGCCCTCTCGTTTGGGTGCTGCCAGATATCAGCGAGCAGAGGCCTGTCCCGGGTCTGCATAAGGTCACTCCAACATATGGGGTTACATAAAATATATTCTTCTAAATTGTATATTCAGCATACATATAAATAATATATTAAAATAACTTTTTTCTGCTTCTTTTGTTTTTATATGGCTACTAAATAATTTTAAATAATGTGTATCTAGCTTTATATTTTCACTGGACCACAGTGATTTACCTTAAGTGTTCACCAATAATTTTATCCGTGTGCTGACTTTTCTAAAACAAAACTGAGGTGCTAAGGGAAGGGTAGAGAATATCAGAATTAGTAGAAGTTTTCCTCAGGCAATTGATTACTACTATAAAATAGTATCCATTTATAAAGGGAACATTTTAAGAACTAATCCTATTAGAAATGAACCAATTCCTTGACCATTGGAAGGAATGAATTTCTCACTATTTTCCTCAATACTTGCATTCAGTACATATACCCACTACTTTTTTATTGTTTTAAACTAGTGTGGAGAGGTGAAGGACCAGAGGTCTGTTAATACTCTATTAATGATTCATCTTTATTTTCTGTAATTTTTTTTCATATTTTGATATCTGGGACCATGTTAAGCCAGGAAAGACTGCCCCATCCAGAGGTAGTTAACAGCTACAGAAAACAAACAGCTAGCCCAGAAGTACAACTTCATCCAGAGTTATCAATTCAGAACCCACCTATCCCAAACCTCTTCTTTTGACTCTTAATGTTAGGCACTATCCTCTGGCACTAATCATGCCAAACCAGTCATCAGGCTGCCAAACCAAAAGGCAGCCCACTGAAATTATTCAAACTAGTCAATCCTAAACCTGCTTACTTTATCTCCTCACTGGCTCCTCCTCACAAACACCCTAAGAAAGGTTTTAATCCTGACCCATCCTGTGCTTCCTAAATGCAGGGATGTAGGTGTGGTATATCCCTGCTTCTTGGGGACTGTAAGCAACTATGCTCTAAATGACAATTGTCTGATCTATTAGCCTCACCTACATCAATAAAATAAAACCTACATTTTAAGATACAGACCCTTGTCAAATTTCTTTTTTTTTTTAAGACTTACTTATTTATGCATACAAGCTGGGGTACAGGCCAGAGGTGTGGGGTGGTGAGAGGATTCACCAGAGACAGAGTGGGGAGAAGAACAGGCAGATCAATGGAAATAAACTGCTGAGGGGAGCAGTGGGCGAGGCAGGAGAGGTCTGCTCCACCATGTGGGAATCTCCCCCGCCGGGTGGAAAACTCGAGTTGCCACTGCTGACAGCTCCACAGAGAAGCGCTTAACCTCTGCATCACCACGGAGGCCCCACCCTTGTCAAATTTTTGCTGAGTAGAAATTGTTCCTTGTTTTGACAGTATGTATAGGCCATATGATATCATCTTGTTTTTGAACTACTTGTTCCAGAAAGTTCATTGTCTTAGATTGTGTTTCATCTTGTAAATTTCATTTTCATTCTAGATTGTGAAAATTTAGAAAATTTGTGCCATCACTTACATGTCTGCATGTGTCCCTAACTGCTCAGCACAAAAGTACCCTGCATATTACAGGTTCAAGTATATGTCAGACTATCCATATATTAACTAGCCAAACAAAAGGCATAACTATCAATTTGGTTGACCTGCTTAATTTCTTTTTATCCTGGCTCTGTCATTCACTAAAAAAGAGAAAATAAATTAACAAATGGACTCAAGATTTGACCACAAGTAATTATCTAAATTAACCTTGACTTGAAAAACCAAAAATTAGCTATGATTAAGAGTTTTTCCACATGTTCAATCTTTTTTAAAAAATTATGTGACTGGGCCACCCTGGTGGCGCAGCGGTTGAGCGCTGCGCTGTGGAGCTGTCGGCGGCGCAAGATGCGGGTTCGACACCCCATGCAGGTTCGACACCCAGCCAGGGAGAGTCCCACATGGTGCAGCGGACCTCTCCTGCCTCCCCCGCTGCTCCCCTCAGCAGTGTATTTCTGATCTGCCTGTTCTACTCCCACTATCTCTGGTGGACCCTCTCGTTGCCCCGCGCCTCTGGCCTGTACCCCAGCTTGTATGTATAAATAAATAAATATTTAAAAAAAAATTTCTGTGACTAATATTGGAGTTATCCAATTTGTATGCCCCAGTAAAAATTGAATTGTAGTATAACAGGAAATAAATCTCATTTGAAAATATACCATGTTACTGAATACCCTGAAATCTGTGGATTTTTTTATCTGTGGATTCTTAATTTGTAAATATTCTCTCTATGCCTTATGATTGATAATAACTAATATGTCTTATAACTATGGATACTAACCATTTTGTATATCCACAGACCCCCTGGAGAATAGGATTTAAAATGATAGAATGCCTCAGAAGAGGGAGGAAAATACACAAATACCTCTTTAATGGGTTCCCCAATACTGGGAAGCCTATTCATGAACCATATAGGAGTCAATTTTCCCAGATTTAGAACCCTTGTCTTAAAGATAGGGCAAATATATTTAACAAAAATCTCATTATAACTTAACACCTTACTAGGATAATAGACTAGGATACCTATTAAAGCACCTAAAGAGGATAGACTTAGGAATTTTTTCTACCAAATTTCACAGTGTTCAGTGGATTATATATATACACCAATCTTCTTATATAAGAATTGTATATTATATGCTGCAACAGCAAGATAATAGCTATAAATGTTTAGACAAAGACACAGACAAACATCTGTTTCCAAAATATACATAGTCTCCCTCCTTGATCCAAAACCACATGTATCAAGCTTTAGTGGCATCTCCAACTATTTGTATCCTTCAAGAATCTTTAAATGGCAAGCAAATAAATAGGAATAAAAGCATTTTCAGTGTGGGTTATTTACCAAGTCTCGTATATTTTGGTCCAAATAAACTAGAGCTTTATTGTGAAAGTAGAACCTAACATAAATTGTATTATTTGCTTCTAGTACAATTATTTAGAATGCTTAAATTTGAGCTGATAGAAAAGATGATGAAATAAAATTCTAAATTGAAAGTTTATAATACATGTACATTCGTTGTCATATACATGTCACATTTTACACACACATACATATATATAAATACACACATCACAGGAATATATGTAAGGGAAGTATAGGCTCTAAATCCACAAAACAACCAGATGCTGAAGTCATAATCAGAAAATATCACCCTATGGGTTTGAGAATAAATCAGTATGTAATGGATTAGACTGGTCATATCAGTGACACACTCTACTTAACAATGCATAAGACAAAACTTCTAGAAATGGTTGCTAAGGAAAGAATCAAAGACATAAATAATAGATTTTTAAGCAGAGGTTTTCATTAGAGCATATCCATACTATTGAAATTTGGGGAAGAATAAAAGTCTATCAATAGGATATAATAGCACATGATATTCCATATAGCAGAATAACATTCATCAATTAAAAATACAGAATATTTATTGCCATAAGACAAGACACTATTGGACCTCCCTGGTGGCCTATGAGTTAAGTCTCAGTGCTATCGCCTTTACAACCTGAGTTCAATCCCCAGCGAGGGAGCTAACCCACATATGGTACAGCAGACTTCTCCTGTCTCACCCACTGTTCCCCTTAGTAGTGTATTTAAATAGATCTACCTGTTCTGCTCCCCACTCTGTCTCTGGTTAATCCTCTCACCCCCCACACATCTGTCCCACACCATAGCTCTTCTACGCAAAAATAAAAATAAAACCTTTATAAAAAAACACTTCATATGTAAGAAAGTATTCTGAATCATTATGCTTCATATTTTTTTGAAATTATTTCACATCCTGTATGTTTTTTACAATACAGAATTTCTCCCCTCAGGTTTGGTCACCATAGATTTCCCACCACCAAAGCATCCAAAATATGTTTCAAATTTTAAAAATTTATCATTTTCCTGTGGTTTGGTCACCATAGATTTCCCACCACCAAAGCATCCAAAATATGTTTCAAATTTTAAAAATTTATCATTTTCCTGTGTTCATCAAACTTCAGTTTTCATCATAATGGAAAAACACAATATTTTAAAAAATGTAATTGCATACTAAGAAATCTTTTTTTCAGATATCTCTTTCAAATATTTTTTAAATATTTCAAATATTTTTCAACTATTTCCATTGCTAAGGAAAACCATGTTATATAATATGCAATATTTTCCCCCCAAAATATTTTCATAACAGAAATATCACAGTTTGTGTAAATCTGGGGTGGAGAAGGGAAGAGAGCTAGAAATGACTATGAGTGATTCTCCAGGGATGTGCAAAATACAGTGTCTAAGAGGCCTAAGTGTTTAAGCTACAAGAAGGTGTACAACAAAGGAAGAAGGTCATCAGCCTTCACATCAGCCAATCCAGATTAAATGTCCTGAAAAAGTACACAAGCCCCGTTGCTCACTCAGCATACCTCTGATTTGATTGCCCGAAGAACGAATGGAAGAATGAATGGGCCCATGAGATAAGAAAATTATTATGGTCCCTGGGAAAGTACTGCTTTTTAGTGTTTCAACCCACCGCACCCCAATTGTAAATTTAAAAGCTGGCACTCATTTATAAATAATTTTCTCATAAAATGTATGTTTTTCTTTTGTTTTTTTTTGGGGGGGGCACTGTAGCTATTCTGTGCACCTTGATTATACACGAGTCAACAGGGAAAAAAAATGAGTTTCTGAATCAGAGAAACTAGTCATCTGGATAAAATTACAAAGTTGTGTGTGGTGTGTGTGTGTGTGCATGCACATTTGCCAAGAACTTTAATTTGGAAAGCGAGCCGTCCTCTCTACCAATGCTTCTAAACATTTCAACTAAAACAAAGGCAACAGCTCAATTTACAAATCCCTGATATCTAAGCACTTATTTCAAGGCCAAAGTTACCCTGGATGCCACTAGGTTTGATAGATTACAAGAAGTGTAAAAGTAAATATTACATAGACTATTAAAAAACTTAAAAATAAATGTTTATAAATTTGTAGCTAGATAAAAATATGTACAGGATATTTCATAAGACTTCAAGTGTAAGTCTCTTGGGTGTGATATATAGAAGAGTAGATATCAACCTGTACCCAGAGGGTCTCTCCAGTGACACAGCATTATGAATATCTTCATGCTTATTGAAAATGCAACTAAGGATGTAGTAATATTTAAGTTGAGCTAGTACATATGTTTTGGTTTAAATTATCAATAGATTAAAGAGATCTTAGAGAAATGTTCTGATTACTAGACTATCCACAATGTTTCTAGATAATTAGAGAAACTCATTCCCACCTCTACTTCCAAAATTGGAGAAAGGAGATCATTATAAAGCTAGCCTTGTTCTGACAGATAGCAGCTGAAGGGAGGAAGGTGAAATATTTTAGTAAGTGCTGTTTTGCAGCCAGGAGTAAGATTTTCACAAATTCCATCTGATCAGAGGATATACTTACTCAGTATTCATAGCTTCCCACTAAAATCAAACCATTGAACTGAAATCAATACACCTGAGAAATTGCAGTGGCCCTTTACAGGTCTTCTGCTTCTATGCTCATATTCTCTGAGTCTATTTTCCATACTGTCATCATCTTTTATCACACACAGAGCAAATATGTCCGTCAGAATGTTTATGGCTTTCTCACTGACTACAGAACACCATCTAAATTCCTGGGAATGGAATATAATGTTTTTAATAATCTGGTCTCTATTACATATAGATAGAACCCCCAGAATCACCCTAATAGCTCCCCCCACATTCACACACATCCCTAACTTAGAGACCAGCATCTCCACAGTTCTCAGAAAACACAACATTTTTCCTTGTTTCCATGCCTTTGTCAACTGTTTCCTCCCCATCTCTTCCCATTTGTTTGTCTAACATTCATAGTCATTCTTTGTTTCGAATTATTTGTCTATTGAGTCTTCTTCAGGAAGACAGGTGCAGTTCTCTTTCTTTACTCCTTAGCTTTTTACCTAACTCAATTAATGTGGCTTTCATATCACCTTATAATTGTTTTCATGTCTATGAACTTGCCAAATCCTTTTCTAAAGGCATTCCTTGGACCAGTAGCATCAGCAATACCTAGAAACTTTCTAGAAATGGAAATTTTCAAAATTTACCTCCAGATCCACTGAATCAGAAATTCTGGGAGTGAGCCCAGCAATTTGTGTTTTAACAAGACCTCCTGGTGATTATAATGATTATGATGCTTTTTGGAAAACCACTGATTTAGGCAATGTATCAAGAACTGAATTTAGCTACATGTAACAGAAACTCAAGTAATAATGACTTAACCCAGTTAGGTTTATTTTGTAATATAAGATGCAATAATACATCATAGGTTAAACTCAATGAAATTGTCAACATTTGTCCTTTCTTAACTTAAAAAATGACAGTTATAAGGTTCTATTAAATGTTAACACTTCACTTTGGAAAACATATATTTGCTGTGTGTGTGATAAAAGATGATGACAGTATGGAAAATAGACTGGGGGTATATGAGCATATACGTAAGTTTCGAACTTATATACTTCAGCTATAATCAGCATTTGTACACTATAAAACTTAAGAGGTTTTTATTTACTTAATAAAAGGAGAGAAAATAAATACTAAACTATATATAAAATGGTGAAGTCTATGATGTGAAGACCTTGTGCAATAAGAATCACAATATACATGCTACCTGTTGTATCCTGTTGGGGAGCTAAACTAGAAAAGGTGATGGATTAAGGTAAATCACACTGCTCAAAAGGCAACTCAAGCACACACTGACTTCTGTTCAGTCAGAATTTTTATCTTCAACTATGAAACTTAATTGTTAATAGTCAGGACACCAAATTCAAAACTTGACTTGCACCAATCAGCATGATTTTGAAGAAATGCATTTCCAAAAGTGTTCTTTGTTGTCTTTAAATTGCCATGTAGAAAGACATTTCCAATTTGCTTAAAAGTTACACAAAGAATGGTTCAAGGAGCTATTCTGGCACCATATTGTATACATAACCCATTTTACAAAGTAACACCTCAGATTTTCAGCAAAGTCAGATTTCTTGCTATGTATTATGCAGAGATAATTGTTTGTCAGTTGAATTTCTTTATTACCCCTGATTCTATATGTGGTCTTAGTATTAATTATTTGTAAAGTGTATTCCTCTGTAATTTCCCACATAGACATGGAGGAACTAACACTTTTACAAAAGTATTTTATTGAAATTAAAAGAGTGGAGAGAAAATAATCACACCTCTCTTAAGAGCAATGATTGCTAACACGATAAAACATCTATTTTAAGAACTGCATTTTTTTCCCTGCACATCTGTGCTCAGCTTTTGGAGTAAGAGTACTTTAAGGGTTAGAATTTGGATCAACTCAAGAAATCACTAGTGAAATAAACGGACCAACTGTAGTAAAACCACTTTTAAAAAAAAAAAATATTTATTTATGCATATGAGCTGGGGTACAGGCCAGAGGCATGGGGCAGAGAGAGGGCTCATCAGAGCCAGAGTAAGGAGCAGAACAGGTAGAGCAACAGAAATACACTGCTGAGGGAAGCAGCAGGTGAGGCAGGAGAGGTCTGCAGCGCCATGTGGGAATCTCCCCAGCTGGGAGTCAAACTCACATCCTTGCTGGCGACAGCTCCACAGCGCGCAGAGCTTAACCGCTGAGCTTAACTGCTGCGCCACCAGGGGGGCCCTGTAGTAAAACCATTTATAAATGGCTTTGAGTTCAAGATTCTCTGAATAACATTCAAAAGATTTTCTCAGTGGTGGATCGTTATGATTTGTGGATGAAATAAATATCATAGATGATTTTAATTTTGAAAAGGATGATTCTAAAATAAATTCTAGGAGAATCCAATGCAAAAATAAATAAAAGCAAAAGACTAAACAAAATGTGAGTGAATATTTACGTTATCTCAAGATGAGTAATAATTGTATAAATATGAAATAGGATTAATTATAGGAGTAAATTAATGGAATTAATATGAAATGTTAATTCCTCACTAGCTATTGGTCATGAGCCTTCCAAGTATCCCCATACATGGCATGCATCTGAATTCATGAGAATGAACACACAAAAAGCATGAGAAAGACAGTGGATCACACTGGAGGATTATGGGTCCTTTGGTGGTGGGTGTGGTATAATAACATACATCTAAAGAGGTGAGAACCTACACCCCTAAATTATATACAGCTTTGTAAATCTACATTACATCAGTAAAAAAAAAAAAAAAAATCATTTTTTAAAAAACAGTCTTTCCAAGCTAAGTCACACTCTTCCGTAATCTAATTTCAGAAATCACAGTCCATAATTTTTTATGTGTTACTAGTTAGAAGCAGCAAGTTACTAGGGCCATGAAAATCTGGATCCTCCCTATCTCTCCAGTTTCTTGCCATTTCTTCCCACCTCCCTAACCTCTTAAGTTCTAACCTCACAGATTGATTTTAATTCACATGTTCATGTATTTGCTTCTTCTACTACCTCTGTGGAGAGTCCTATACCCCTCTTCCTACTTCTACCCTCCTCCCATCGTCATCCCTTCAAGGGTGTCTATTCATTGTTCATGACTCAAATTGGAGTTACTGATGCTTTTCCATCTTTCTATTTTCTACTTCTACTCTTTCCGTGCCCACAGAGTATCATATATTTACCATATCCATTTATAGCACTGATAATGTTTAAGTTGCATTTGATTGATTGATTTTAATAACATACACTACAACTTAAAAATAACAGAGAATGTTCATTTTTTTTAAAGATTTATTTTATTTATGCATACAAGCTGGGGTGCAGGCCAGAGGTGTGGGGGTGTGAGAGGATTCACCAGAGACAGAGTGGGGGGGCAGAACAGGCAGATTGACTGAAATACACTGCTGAAGAGGGCGGTGGGTGAGACAGGAAAGGTCTGTTGCACCATGTGGGAAACTCCCGGCCAGGTATCGAACTTGTGCTGCAGTGGCTCTGGATAGCTTCATAAGTGCTGTGATTTAACCCACTGCACCACCAGGCAGGCCCAAAAGTTTATTTGTTATTTCAATTAACCCTCAATGGATGCTCACATCCCCAAGGCTGGGTTAAAATTCATGTTTCTACACTAAGTTCCCAGTATTATGACTGAAATAAGGTACATTTTAATTAATATTTGTTGACCAAATAAAGAATGAAAATATATGGACTGGTGCATTTGTGGAGCAAAATATGTCATGTAAGGAAGTCATCAGGATTAATATCACCATATAACTTTATTCACCATGCTGAGTAAAGGCCTTGCCTCCCTTTTCTTCACCTTTACAACACCTCATAAGTCTAGGAAGGAACAAATAGATTCAGATATAAGGAGGAAGGGCTATTTATTTGATTAAGAGGATAATGTTAAAACAGGTCTAATTTTTCTGCCAGAATTAACAACTTTGGTTATTTATGATTAATTGTTTAAAGCACATTAAACCCTGAGCCTTGAAACTTGAATTTTCTCTATTTTGTCACTACTAATTAGCAAAGTTAAACTGAAGAACTCATTTAACCCCCCTGGCTTCAATTTTTTCTCATACAAAATGAAGAGGTAAAACCATGATATTTCTAAAATTATTTGTAGTGCACAAAGTTTTCATACATTTTTATATCTTCATCTTTTGCCTAACATGATTATATAAAATCACTTTCCCCTACCACTTAACAAAAATCACCACCAAGAAACAGGATCTATAGTGATAGCCAAGTAGCTTACAGAACCTTATTTTTCTATACAATGTTTCAGGAACAGATTACATTTGAATATAAATCTATTGTGTATAATTTAAAGTTATTTCTTTAGCTTTGGTTCTCAAAAAATAACCTTTGGAAAACTGCAGTTAAGAGTGGCATCTATTCTTACCCATTTTACTTTATTTTGTAAGAAACTCTCAGGCAAGCACTGTCACACACTGTCATAGTGACTACTTACTTGCCTAAGAGTTATAAAGCCCTAATCCTGGGTATCTTCAGAAACTGAGGATGTACAACAATTTCTACTCTCCAAGGACATGTAATCTCTTTTGCTGTTTCTTTTCATTGTAATTTGCTCATTAAAATTAGCCAAACCATACCCCATGTATATTGTTAAAAAGGTTGAAAGGGGTCAGGTAATATCTTGAAAATAAAATACATATGCATATAAATCCTATCTTGTTTAACAATTCCCATCTGGTATAAATCTGTATTTTGCGTTGTATTTCTCCCTCAATAGAGTATATATACTGTAAACAGATGAATTTGAAGCCATGGAAGCACATAAGAATGTCTAGGAGTATATAGACTTAGGGAGTGGGAAGAGAAAGCAAGAGAAGTCATTCTAGAATTCTGAGACTTATGAAGTAACCTCAGTAAGAGGAGGCTATGAAGGTGCCTGAGAAGCAATAATATGCGAGATAGAAAGAAAAGCCAGAGAGAATGGTATTGTGGATGTCATGGAAGAAAAATGAATTAATAAAAATGGGTAGCTAGTGTTACAGAGAGGTATAGCATGAGGATACTTAAGATAGACCATATGATTAAAAAGTAACTGGTGCCTCTGGAAAGAAGTGTCTCAAGAGAAGCAGAATCAAGTCTCTAATTAAATAGGTTGAGGTTTTAATTGACAGTGAGGAAATGAAGCCAAAAATATTGGATAATCTGACGTTTAATGACAAAGGCAAACACAGATGAGCTTAAAATTGAAAATATTTGAGAGAACAGAATGAAGGCTTTAAAAAGGAGAAATTTTAGCCTTATTTTTAAAGAAAAGAAACTAATAAAATGGCAAAAACTAAAGCCATTGACATGGGAAATATCTAGTGGAATAAAGCTTGGAAACGAGAGAGAATTTCCCTGTAGAAGAGCAGGGATCTGTAAGTGTATTATCTATAAGTGAATCTGTAAGCGCCTTTAGAGGAAGATAGAGGGCTCACAATATTTGCTCAGTGAGAATGGCAGCTAGTGCTCAGAGTAAGAATGTCTCAAATATAGAATTAGGAAATTTCAAATTGATAAAGGTTTAGAGAAATTTCTAGGGAAATGGGAAAGGAAAATGAAAAAGATAAATAGAAACAAAGGAGCAGTATAAAAGCACTGTTATGAATGTTCAGCATAGCTGATGTTGCCTAAGACATTATATAGTCTAAAGTATGCAGACAGGAGTGAAACATACATCAGTGAAAAGGAGATTTCAATAGGTAACCAAATGAGAATGGTGAGTAAGCTGAAAAAGATTCAGATTAGCTAACCAGGGTTCAAGGAAAGCTATACAACACAACACAGAGACAGGAAATTAATGCACCATAAATCGAGGCATCCTTGAAATGTCTTACTTCTCGGTGGGAACGGCTAATCTAGAGATAGATGAGAGCATTGCCCCCTATGCTACCTCAAGGAGAAGAGCCAGGATTGTGAATGAAAAGAGCACTGGTTGATTAAGGGTTTTGACATTTAGAGAGGCATGCTTCAGGTTTTCTTCAGATATTGCAAGAACCAGAGATAAGAGTCAGTCCACAGACGACATTAGAAAATAAGTTTTAAAGGACTGATTTTTCCAGCAAGAAATTCCATGATGTTTTCCAGGTGATTAGCTTCAGAAGGTCATTTTAATAGGCCCAATAGTTGCAAATAAGTTATCTTGGAATGAATCTTTAAATTATGAATTGGTAAAAATTTGTTTTTCAAGCATAGAAAGTTTAATTGATTTTAGGTTAATGTTTGCTTCTGGGTGATGTAATAAATGCCACTGTTGGGTTTGCTGCTTGAAAGGCACACCTCAAAAGGCATGTGTCTAAATAATTTGAATTTATTGTTCACAGAAACATTTACTATATAAAAATTAACTCCCCCTGCAGCCTATGGCCCAGCCCCCGCACCCCACCCCACTGCAATGGAACAAAATCTCAGCTACTACAGCAAAAGCTCTAATGGAAATGGGCTTGTAACAGGGTGGTCCCCAGAAAAAAGGGTTTGTCCCACGTTCCCTGTCCCACCCAAGGGAGGGTGGAACTGAGCAGGATATAAGTAGCTTGAGAAGAGAGACAGGACGAACACACACAGGACACACACACAGAGGACACACACAGAGGAGAGAGAACACACAGACAGAAGACAGAAGGAGATGGAAGAAGGATGGAAAGCCAGAAGAGGCACAAGGAGCAGAAAGACTGGAAAAGAAGCTGCACTGGCCTGGACTGATTGAAAGAGATGTGGGTGAGAGACCCATGGGGAAGTTACCGATGGCTATGTTGATTTTGGTTTTGATTTTGTTCTGTTCCTCTCAGAATTGTCTGACTGTTTCTGACCCTTTTGGATGGATCCCTGCCAAAAGGTATTTTGGTTCCTCTCAAAATTGTCTGGCTGTTTCTGACCCTTATGTGTGGGTCCCTGCCAAAAGCTGTTCTAAACTAGTGGCAGGCTTTCAAGACTTGCTTTGGGCCAATCCCATTTGGGTGGACTTGTACCAAAGAGGAGTTGGATAACATTGGGTGCTTGACTTAGAAAATATATTATTTTTCTTCTCTGTCCTTTCTAATTGTATTAAAGTTTCTTTCCACAAAAGGTCCTATATGTTTTGTATTGATGCGGCGGATGGCAGAACCCATTTAGAACAGGGCAGGTTTGGGGTTTTGGGGGTGCCCCTCTCACTGCCCTGTAACAGGCTCTGTCTTCCAGTCTCGACAGCTATTACTGAAGAGGAATAGTCTAAGTTCCCACCACTATTCAAAAAGAAAGGAAATAACCTCCGTCTCTGAGTTGCAGGCCTCGAGGATGGTCATTCTCTTCTTGCCTGACACACAGACATCAATCAGGTGGCAGAAACATGTTTTAAAAAGAAAAGAAAAATTGCCACAAACATTTGAAAAATTCAGTCTAACGAGGAATAAAAGAACAGCTACTTATAAAAATACAATACTACATTTTATCTATAACTGACAAAGATTTAAAAATATAAATAAAACTAGTGTGGGTGAGCATGTGGTGAAAAGAAGTCTGTTTCAAAGTTGGTGGGGGTGTAAATCAATATTCTTATTGAAAAAATTATAAATATATCAAAAGTCCAAAGTGACTGTACATATTAACTAATAAATTTCACTTTAGAAAATTGTTACCGAGGAAATACAAGAGATGTGCACAAAAATGTATTAAGACAGGGCCTCCCTGGTGGCGTAACGGGTTAAGCGCAGTGTTGTGGAGCTATCAGCAGCTGTGGCGAGTTCGATGCCCTGTGCGGAGATTCCCACACGGCGCGGCAGACCTCTCCTACATCGCCTGCTGCTCCCCTCAGCAGTGTATTTCGGTCAATCTGCCTGTTCTGCTCCCCACTCTGTCTCTGGTGAACCCTCTCATCACCCCACACCTCTGGCCTGTATCCCAGCTTGTATGTGTAAATAAATAAATCTTAAAAAAAAAGAATGTATTAAGACAATTCAATATAGAGATAATTTAATAGAAAAAAAATGTATAAATAACCTGAATATTTAACAGCAGTAGTACTGTTCTACAAATTTTGGTGTGTCTAGAAAATTGATACATGGTACAGCTATGTAATATGTGTTTTCTAAAAGTATGATTTTTATAATATGACTTTATAATATGAATTTATAATATTATAAAAATCTCCATGTTAGAAATTTCCTATAGCTAGATGGGAAATTCTGCAAAATTAGTTAGTATTAAGGATTGTTGTTTTTTCCCCCAGGGGTGGGAGGTGTCTTCTATGTAAAAGTTTAAAACTAAGCAAAAAGAAGTGTTTACTTGTGTTCCACCCCCAAGGCAATGTAAAGCATTTGTTGTCTGACTGGAAAAGGTCAATCTGTCTTTGAAAAGTCCTTGCAGGACTTCATTTCTTACTTTGGTTAACTTGCATTGGCCCCTTTTTCAGAGGATTAGGTTGCATTATTATACCAACAGAGACATCTTTCACAAGCAGAAATGTTGGGGGGAAAAAGGACGTCTGCACAAACTCCACAGGAAGGTTTATGAACCCCACCTCAGACCAAAGAGATCCAAGACACTAAGGGCTACTAATCCCTTAATTCCATCATCATCCGATTACTGGAAACTGAGGGGTGGAGTTAAGCAGACATGTTGGATATATAATAAGGGTTTTGGACCTTGGGGCGCTCTTGCTTCTCATCGGGCTACAGCGTGCCATTGGGGGTTTCCAGCTCTTCAGATCTGGTAGGATGTGTTTGGAGATTTATCTCTCTCCCTCTCTTTCTCTTTTGTCCCTGAGTTATTCATTTTTTAATTTCCCTTTCTTTTTGTAAATAAACCCTTTTATTAACCTTTTTGTGAGTGCCTGCAATTGTTCTTATTATAAGTCCTTTTGAAGCGCACGGGTGAGAACCCACAGTCAGGCACCCCATTGTATATCGGGGTTGCCCTGTAACAGAAATGCATGTAAAATGAACTGATAAGTCCATGATTCTTATTCAAATGTAATAAAAGAGAGACATTCAGCTAGGGAGCATGAGGATAAGGGTTCTAAAAGGGGGAGAAAAGGGCACAAGGAATTATGTGATGGTTCAGGGGTGAATGATAGTGGGGAATTTACGGAGAATACACAACAATGTAAAAGACATAAATAATAATAGCAATAAAAAAACAAATGTATTTATTTATTTTTCAAGAAATGTATTTATCAAGAAATAACTGTCATAGAAAACAACAATTTTAAGTAAGTCCATGCGACAGGAAATATCTGCATGAAAAGTTGAATGATAAGTAGAAGTTCTTTGGAGGAGCTTGGAGCCTGAAGAGAAACTTGGATGAATAAATGTTTAATGGCATTAGGGAAAAACAGCCTGATGCAAGTATTCAGCTACAGAGATGGTCTTTCCAATAAGACCAGAATATTCAACTACAGCTCCCTTCTTTTATCTCTAAGCCAGAAGTGACCTTGCTGTGTCATAGCATGACTAAGAGGGGAAGCTAGCAGGAGTTGACGTCTCCAGTATGAAGTGCCCTTTGTACAAGGCATAGACTTACAGAGTAGATAAAACAAAGAGAGCTTTGATGTAGGCTCCCAAGACCCACTGGAAATAATAGGATGTCTAGCTGAAGAGAAAACAGTTACAGTTTGTCATCACTACACAAATGGTCTTGTTCACACAGAGAACTGAGTCCAGAGGGCAGATTTATCCCCATGGTACAGCAGTCCTTGAGGAAGCTGAGTCCTTTTGTGCCTGGCAAGAGCAGTAGTGGCTCTTGCATTACCCACCATCAGCCTGCTGCCAAGAGACAGCAAGGGCAGATGTATCCCACAGCCTTCACACTTGGCTGGCTGGCTGAAGCCTTCTCTCTGACTGATGTGGCAAGTCAAGCAGAGGCAGGCAGCCCAATCACATTGAGCACGACTAGGTGCTTAAGTTGGCTGCCTAGGTTTTCAACTAAACCATGCAATGTTGCCAATATCAACCACAGTGCCCCACCAAAAATAAATGGCAACTTCATATAGTTGAAACTATCTATCAAAGTTGGCCCTAAAATCAAAAAGAATCAAATATGTAAAATCTGTACTCACCTACCAAAAGAACAATTCCTTTAAAGAATATGGCCAAACTCAAATACAACTTAGATTCTAAACATAGCAAACATAACTGAGGAAGTTAATCAGTCAAGTTCCCACTATAAGTTGAGCTACTTTACAGAAATATCTGGTCACCAACAAACAAAAGGAAAAAAGAATTTTCTCTCAGGCGTAAGTCTCCTGAGGATCTGTCCCAGGGATCCCTACCAAAACTGAGGGGAATACTGGGTAAACTTATCAGGCTAAGAATCCCTTCCTTCTGGGAGTGTTTGGAGAGCAATATCAACATTTACCCTTCTAGCTGTTCCATGGCTCCAAGGTTACTAAACCCACATCCAATTAAAATAGTGAGTTTTAGTTATATAAACCATGTGAAATAATACACCGCATTTTCATGGGGAAACTATCCTCTAATTTTGAGACTATTTATACATCTCTGCTCAGATACATTGTTTTGAAGTTGAACAGTGAAAATAATCTTATTTCCAGGCATTCAGAGGATTGATCATTGTGTGCCCTTATCAAGCAACAATAAAAGTAGCATATTACTAATTGAGCTCTTAGCTTTGTGCTGTGTACTGCTGTAGTTCCTTCCACATGTTAACTGATTTAATGTCATTATTAGTATTCCAACTAGGAGAGGAAAAACTCAAATCCAGAAAATTTAATTTTAGGATTTTTAAACCACCACTAGTTAACTTAACAACAAATTCACTAATATGTAAATGCAGAGAACAACAACAAAAATGTATGGATTTAGTTTTCTATATAATAAATGTATTAGTTTAGGGGCGATATATAAATAGAAATTGGTGGGCCTCCCCGGTGGCACAACGTGTTAAGTCCCAGGACTAAGAAGGTATCCCCAGCCAGGGAGTTTCCCACATGGCACAGCAGACCTCTCCTGCCTCACCTGCTGCTCCCCGCTTGGCAGTGTATTTCAGTTGATTTGCCTATTCTGTTTCTTACTCTGTCTCTGGTGAATCCTCTCACCACCCCACACCTCTGACTTACACCCTAGTTCTTATATGCATAAATAAAGAAATAAATAAATAGAAATTGGTGCCTAAAAAAGAAGGCAAAAAGCAGCTGAAGTGCAGCTGCTCAAGTGTTCAACTCAGTAGAAAAGTGTTCACAAAGAACTCTCCACCAGGAAATTGTCTCTCTCCATGTTTTAGGTATTGACGAAAACTTTTTGATATTGCCCGAAAACTGGCTATCCATGAAAGTAAGCATTACACCAGACTTAGAGGCAGAGAGGTGTGCTTGGTAGCATCTCATGAAGTAAGAAATTTATTCAAAAAGAAAACTCACATCAAAATGTAACTTACTTATATGCCATTTCAGGCAAAGAGGAGAGAGTATTTAAAATACTCTGCCCATTAAAATAAGGAGAAAGAATCCAAATGATTGCCAATAAAATTGAGATGGAGGGAAGAACCAGTTATGTTCATTTGCAGATAAGATTAATAGTTGAATTTAGTGGAGTGACGTTCTCTACAAAGGTTAAAATGGACCTGAACTCTCCAGGTTACAAGTCAGATAGCAGAGGCCCCTCATCCATGTCTTCATAATTACAAAATGTTCATGTAAATGAAAAAAAAGAAAACAACAGTAATCAAGGATACAACTGTTTGAGTTTAGCCAAATCAGCCTTCAGAAAATGTCTGGAAAGAAATTTGGAAGTATTTTAAGAGAGAAAGTGGTATGCGAGGGAATGGTTTGGGGCGGGGATGGTTTATATAATTTAATGAGTCTTCATGCTGGGAATTCTTAAATGATTCAAACTGAAAGCTGTTATTTCATTCAACCGTTAGAGCAAATAAATTGTTTTGTGTGATCAATTTCACGTAGTTGGAAATCCCAGGAATAGTAAAGCTCATTCTCTCCAGCTATGGTGGTTTTGGGTATTAGCTAAAAAATAATAATAAATTGAAGAAAACTAGAACATCCTGGTGACTTGATTCCTCTTGATTGCTGTCATCAAGAAAAATCCAATTAACCGAAAACATCTAGAAGCAGGAAGAGATTGGCAAATGACAGCTTGCTGGGCAATCAGATTTGCTCCTTGTGTTTGTAAATAAGGTTGTACAGAAACACAGTCACTCCCATTTGTTTACATATTGTCTATACTGCTTCCATACTATAACTAGTTGAAGCAAATAGAGACACTAATATGACATACAAAATTATAAATTTTTACTATGTGACCCTACACAGAACAAGTTTGCTGACTTCCTGAAAAAGAAGACAGGGGATTGTAATTAGGCTAAGTCCATGATTACATACTTCAGGCTTTCTCTTCCTAATGTTTACTTTTTAAGTATACGATAACTATTTTGAAGATATTTTTAATTATCCTAGATTAAAGGCCCAGGCTCTATCTGTCTATCTATCTATCTATATACACATATAGGGTAAGCAGAAAGCTAGTGATCTGAAATAGTCACTCTACCTAATGATCACTGGAGGAAAATCTAACTTATCTCAGAGTCAAGTTCCATAAAATACAGTGATTACTCTGTTTAGTATTCCATCAAACTGTTGAATTTTATAGGACTCTCATAAAACTCTAATGTTCTTCCAATGCTATGATCAGATGGAGAGAGCCATATATTAACACAAAACACTTCTGATTATATGACATATTAAATTTTTAAAAACATATGTTCAACCTACAATCTGAAAGCAACAGGATGGTGTATAGTTGATGGCTGTAGTTAAATCCGTCATAAACTACATTATTCTTTTTAAATCTGAATAAAATTTCACTGACAAAAATGGTTTATGCTCAGCCATTAATGTGAACAGGCAATATGAGTCAACTATAATGTATTAAACAAATCACAGCTGTGAACTCTTCATTAAGTAATTTATTTCATGTCATGTTTGTCTCTGTTACTCATCAAGGCATTTTACCTCATGAAATAGTATTTCATTTTCTTTTATTTGAAAGACATATATACAGACTTCTAGTTGTACAGTTTTTTATTTCTGTTGTAGAAGAAGAAAGTCTTCTAGAGTTCAATGTAAATATGAAAAAATTTGTCACTTTCAAATTGGTTCCTTAAAGGACAATGGAAAATAAAGAGATTACTTTCCATCATTTAAACATTTTGGAATATTCAATTGAATGACAAGAATAAGATCTTTGTCCACTACAGAGCATATCCAAATTTTTATAAAATAGTTATTTAAAACAACATTCTGAAAGAATGAGAGAACATTATATGTTCTCTTTGGTTCACCAGAATCAACTTTTATATCTGTTTGTGATGCATATGTATATATGTTTATATATATAAACATGTTGTTGTATATATGTTTATATATATAAACATGTTGTTGTATATATGTTTATGTTATGTTTATGTTATATATATAAAACAACATGTTTATGTATATAAACATATATACATATGTAAATAAATACCTATATGTGCATATATAAACAATAAAAAAGAGGGTTTTGAGATTCAAAGTTAAAAGAATGACTTTATTTACAATGACTGAACACTCTGGAGTAAAACTTTATACCTTTTTTTGTTAAGTTAATAAGTACAAATTCTTTAAATATAACACAGTGGGAGATGGGAAAGATTTAATAAAAACTGATGAAAACGCTTAACCCACTGTGATTGTAAGAATAGTCCTGACTCTCACTGGATACAGACCCTGCGGTCTTTTTATATACTTTGTCTTCTGAGGAATAAATTCTGAATTTATCTTTTCTAATAGCTGAGTAATATTCCATTGTGTTTACACATCACAACTTTTTGATCCACTCATCTGTTTGTTTGGAGGCATTTAGGTTGTTTCTATATCTTAGCTATTGTAAATAGGGCTGCAATAAACATAATAGGCCTCCCTGGTGGTGTAAGGGGTTAAGTCTCAGTGCTATGAAGCTATCGCCACCACTCTGGCATAAGTTCGATCTCTCCTGTCCTGCCCGCTGCTCCCCTCAGCAGTATATTTCAGTCAATCCACCTTTTCTGCTCCCCACTATGTCTCTGGTGAATCCTCTTACCCCTCACACCTCTGGCTTACATCCTGGCGCTTGTATGCATAAATAAATAAATCTTTTAATTAATTAATTAACTAATTAATCAATGAGTGCAGGTTTCCTTTCGAATTACTGTTTTTGTGTTCTTTCGGTAGATTCCCAAGCACGGAATAGCTGGACCATATGGTAGATCCATTTTTAGTGTTTTGAGTAGCCTCCAAAAAGCTTTCCATAGTGACAGGACCAGTTCACATTCCCACCAGCAGTGTAAGAGGGTTTCTTTTTCTCCATATCCTCTCCAGAATTTGTTTCCACTTTTTTTTTAAATATGAGTCATTCTCACTGGTGTGAGGTGGTATCTCATTGTGGTTTTGATTTGCATTTCCCTGATAATTAGTGATGTAGAACATTTTTTCATATGCCCCTTGGCCATTTACATTTCTTCTTTTGAAAGGTGTCTCTTTAGCTCTTCTGACCTTGTTTTGATTAGGTTGTTTGCTCTGGTTTTGTTCAATTGTGCAAGCTCTTTGTAGATCATTGATAACAGTCCCTTATCAGTAATATGGTGTGTAAATATTTTTTCCCACTCAGCAAGGTGTCTCTTCATTTTGGTTACTACCTCTTGCTGTAGATAAGCTTTTCTAGTTTGAGGTAGTGCCAGTTGTTTATCTTTCCTTTGTTTTCCTTGCTTCTGGAAGTAAGTCCTCAAAGATGTTTCTGAGGCCTGTGTCATGGAGTACTTTGCTTAAGTTCTCTTCTGTGTATTTTATGTTCTCAGGTGTTACATTCAAGTCTTTCATCCACTTTGAGTTGATTTCTGTGTATGATGTGAGATTTTGTGTACAGTGAGGTGATTTTGTGTAAGGTGTGAAATATCCAATGAGAGCTAGGAGTATATTGTCCTAAAGGATCTCTAAAGAAAAGTGTCCCTTTGAGACAGTGGAAACATACTTTACTATTTTTACTTTTAGACAACATATTTTCAGTTTCTATTGTAGCATGAGTCTGTTAGGCCATTGTTTTATTTTCAATACATTCTTGCATCAAATAGCTTATTACAATTTTCCAATTTTTTTTTTTTTTACTTTTTTATATTAAAGCTAGTACCCCTGCTAGTCAAGCATCACATAGATTAAATGAGTAGAGCATAGTGAACAGAGCATACTGGGTTAAATCTAGGCCTGTAAAATCCTGGAACTTTAGAATGTGTCTTTATTTGGCATAGGGTCTTTGCAGGTAAAGTCAAGACAATGATCTCAAGATTAGATCATTCTATTTCAGGTTGGTTCTAAATTTAATGAGACAGAAAGACAAAACACATAGAGATGCAGAGGAAGGCCAGGTGATGACCATGACAGATACTTGAGTGATGTGTCCACAAGTTAAAAAACACTAAGCATTTCTGACAGCTACCAGAGGCTATGAGAAAGGCATGGAATCAGTTCATTCACCTAGCCTCCAGAAGAAACCAACCCTGCTGACACCTGCATTTTGGACCTCTGGCCTTGAAAACTGGGAAAGAATTTCTGTTGTTATGAACTACAAACTTTGTATTATGGCAGCGCTAAGAAACTAAGAGGCTATTTATAAGGATTTAGCTCTTGTTAAGAAAAACTGACAAGGGACCTCCCTGGTGGTGCAGGGGTTAAAGACACAGTGCTATCAAGCTATCACCAGCCACTGTGGCATGAGTTTGATCCCCTCCCAGGGAGCTGACCCACATGGCCTAGTAGACTTCTCCTGCCTCGCCCACTGCATTGTATTTCAGTAGATCCACCTGTTCTGCTCCCCACTCTGCTTCTGGGGAATCCTCTCACACACACACCACCACCATGCCCCCACACAAACTTCTGGCCTACACCCCAGTTCTTGTATGCGTAAGTAAATAAATCTTTAAGAAAAATTATCTCATGGAGAAGCACCCTGTTTGGTGAAAGAAGGATAGATCATTACCAACACCAGATCTGAAGAAGCAAAGGAGGTGAAGCTACCACAATCTAGAGAAATGCTATCGCTATAGTAGGGGGGACACTGGGCAGGAGCTGTGGCTTTAAAAGGAGGAAAATGATCACTGATAACCCGTAACCTAGTAGGAGAAAAGAGGAGAAATAAACCTGCCCTCCCTCTCTTCTGCCTTCTGATCTACTCCTGTCATTAGTCAAATCAAGGAAATGATAGGGCAAGGGCACAGAGTAGGTAGAAAAGGAAAAGAGGAGATTTAGAGGAGCAAGTAAAGAATATCTGTTATCATTTAAAACAAATAGTACCACAGAATTATCTTTGCAGCAAATATTTCCATCCAACATTTATTTCTGATTGTGAGCCAGAATGAAAGATATAAAATAGCCTTTTAAATTGCCAAATGTCTTAATTTACAAGAATTATCTGTATGTTTTTGTCAAAGCCTATAGATTTATGTTATAAGACTATAACATAAGTTAGAAGAAAGTATTTCCTCCCTAAACATGTGTGTGTGCTTTGACTTTTAAATATACAACTGTTATTACACACACAAATAATATAGAAAAATTGAGTTTTTTAAAGCACTTATTGTGTCAGAGAAATAGTATTGTTTTAAATATTACTCCTAATTAACAACTCATAACTAACCTGTTTAGCTTATGATATTATTTAAAATTATTAAAATACCCAGCAGAATAATGATATTCCCTAGTCCATTAAGTTAATCTGTTTCACAGTCCTCATTTTGTCTTCACATTGATAGTTGGGATTGTGGTCCAAATTTAAAATAAGTCTACCAAGATGACATTAATCACGTGACTTCAAAACTTTTGTTCAAATAAAACCAGTGGATCTCCAATCAGCTGATCTGATCACTGGAAACAATAAAAAGTATGAACTAGGCAAAATGTGATGTCAATTTTATTCCCAGTATTTGCCATTTCTAAGTTTAAATTTTTCTCCAGCAGCACAGAGAGGTTAGAAATTCAAAAAATTAATGTGAACTATGAATAAGTGGGGAGAACTATAAGGATATTTTTCAGAGAGTTTCTCAGCTGCAGGTCTCTGATAATGCAGAGCCCAGGTAGAGAAAGAGAATATTTTACATAGGGAGCTTTGTCAGGCACAATCAAGAATTATAGTCCCTAGACCACTATCAAGAACGAACAACTGAAAAGAGAAAAAGAATGAAGATCAATGCTTCCAGCAGAGAACACATTGCAAAGACTGACTTCCTGCCAGACTAGATCTTGAACAGTCTATTCCAAAAAGAAAGGAAGAGCTTTCATCAAGCCAGTCAGAAGAGAAGGCACATCAGTGAGCTCCATTATTTTGGCTCATTTATCTTAGCTGAAAGATGTCTCAAATAAGAAAGGAGAATCGATCTGAAGGTCTTAAAGTGAAAAAAACAAATGAACTTAACTTTGGAAACAAGCAATTAAGCAACTATAAAAATGGGACTTTCCTGAAACTTAACAAGTAATAAATATACATGAATATATTTCTGAGACTGATGTAGAATCATAATGAAGACCAAAAGGAGAACTGGCTCATGGTCATCCTGACTTTGCTGGACTCCTCTTGAAAGTCTCTGAGAATCAGGGACTTGTTGCCACTCTTTCCCTACAACCTGTGCAATGATTATAGTGATAAGACACCTCAGGCCAGAAACTGTGAATATAAATAATTACTGTCTCAATTTCAACTCAAAACAGAAGTTGAGCAACAAGGTACACTCTTAATAAAAGAAACAATTCCTAGTCTATATTTTACTTCCCTCAGAAGAAAAGTGACAATGTATCAGTATTCTTTGAGTCAATACTGTCAAAAACAAGATAAAATGTAGAGAAAAGTTATCAAGAAAAAAACAATAAAAGAGACCACACTGAACACAAATGATTTTGGATTCAATAGGAGCACCCTTAATGGACACTTGGCAGAACCAGTCAACTTTAAATATGCTGCATTTCCAAGTCAGAGTGTCCTCAGGCAGAAAGACAATTACAAGTTAGAGGCTCAAGAGAAAGCCAAGAGCTATTCTGGTCTGCAGGATTAGGGAACAAATTTAAGAGACTATTCCATGTCCAGTGGAAATCAGATGACTTTTTTCTATTTTCCTCATTCTAAGAAGCAATTGAAATAATTTCCAGTTTGTTGGATACCACATAGTTTTTCTGACTCACTCTATTCTATTATCTCTTACCATTATTTGCTGCAATATAATTTGAGTACACATACTCAAAATGTAACTACTACATGAATCATAAACTTAATTTTATAAGAATATGTAAGATACTTTAAACTTGGATTGATAATATTTGGAAATACTCCTATAGTATCAGTAGCTAATGATTACCTGAAACCAAATTAATGTGAAAATACTAGCTGCTCATTAATTTTTCTAATGGTTCTGTTTCTCATTTCATATAATTCAAAAAATTATATGTACTAGCTGAGTTCTTCAAATAAATGAATTTTTCTGAATGCCAAAAAAAACTAATTGGTTCAGTTTTCAGTTTCCAACTATATTAGTTTCAAGAATTTAAATGTATCTGTTTCTTAGAGCAGCATTATTTTTCCTTTTAAAAATGACTTTTAAAAAAATTGTTTCATTTATTATCAAGTATAACTTGCGTTGTTCTATTATTTTTCTCATTTCAGTTTTCATTTTGTGCTTTTCATATTAGAACAAGTAGCTTCACTATTCACTTTTACAATATAAAAAATAGCCTGAGATTCAAATCTATTGTACAAACCATGACTAACCATAAACTGTGATTAAGATCACTGAATGATTGACTACAGCATCAAAAAAAACCCTTATTTTAATTGAATTATCACTAGACTAGGCATTTCATATTTGTAGAATTGATTCTACATTTACACTGTAGGAAAACAGCATGATGCCAGTAGATGTTATACTTTACAGTATAATAACTAAAGCAAACACTGAAAGATCAATAGAAAGAGATATACTCCAAAACATTATAGATAAAACAAAGTGGAATTACAAAACTTGTTAAACTGAAAACAGGAAAAAGATAAAAGAGAATAAAAAGAACACGTGGAAAATTAAAAATAAAATGGCAGATTTAAGCCTTATATGTCAATTATTAAAATAGATGTAAACTGTCTAAATATTCCAATTAAAAGACTGGCAGAGTAAGTTTTAAAAATTGGTCTGTGATGTGCTATGAGAAATTCATTTCAAATATACATATAAAAAATGGGAGAAAATCAAGAGACTTAAAAGGCATCAAAAAATTTAAATAAGCAATGCAAAAACAGGGATCTGTAAATAAAGTCAAGAAAGTGATTATCTTAAATGTCAAAATAGTGTAATTATGTTGTGAATCAATGGGTTGAGACTGAGAGAGGACACACAGTGGCAAGGGAGAATTCAGGAGCAGCAGGTCTATTCCTTTCTTTTATCAAAGCCCTATTTCTTCCCTTGGTTGGAGATTATAAAGGTATTCACCTTAAACTAGTTTATTAAGCTTTTTGTCTGCTTTGTGTGATGCTCTGTATCCATGTTTTATCTTAAAATAAAAAGATAAATTTTTAAAGGCATATAATATAGGATAAGAAATGGCTGATGATCAGAAGAAAATCTGTAAGATCATACTCTATAAAGTATAAGAGGAATAGCAATGCTGGGAATCATGGTAGCAAAACTAATGATACTTCCTTCACTATGCACCCCATGATGAAGCATCCCCGACTATTTTCTGTCCTAAGGCCTATGACTCAAGATTGAAGTTCCTTGGAGAGAGATTCCATTTGACATATCTTAGGAAAAATGAACTTGCTTATTCCAGGAGAGTGGAGGACACTTTGGCAGTTCTACTGAGATTGCACAAAATGAGAAATAGGTAAGTCTCTAAAGAAACAAAGTGGCTCTTAGCAGAATAAAAGAAAATAGAAACGAACTCCAAAGAATCTTGTAGAATAAACTGCAGAAGTTAAAGGTGTTGAAATATTAACCAATCTTAGACTAATTTGTAATCTAGGATTTAAAATTCTGTTGATAGGAAAATTCCTGGTGCCATCTTATTTTTTATTTTTTTTAAGATTTTATTTTATTTACACATACAAGCTGGGGTACAGGCCAGAGGCATGGGGCGGCGAGAGGGTTCACCAGAGACAGAGTGGGGAGCAGAACAGGCAGATCAGAAGTACACTGCTGAGGGGAGCAGCGGGCGAGGCAGGAGAGGTCTGCCACACCATGCCAGACTCTCCCCGGCCGGGCGTCCAATTCGCGTCGCCGCTGCCAACAGCTCCACAGCGCAGCGCCCAACCGCTGCGCCACTGGGGAGGCCCCCTTGTGCCATCTTAAAACATATTAATAATATGAAGCACTGTAAAAGTTCACAAGAGAAATTTTACATTTGTCTCCTAAATTCTTGCATTTTTAACTGGGAAATGGTAAACCCTGGATCTAGAGCAGTCTATCTGGAGACAAAATAGTATATAAGTAGGCTACATTTTTCTAGAACATTACTTATGTTTGGAGATTTGCAGGCAGAGGTTGGTTTACAATCTTAATTTTCATATTCTTATGAGATATTTTATATACACACCCATGCAAAATCAAACTTCATTCATTAATCAATTCATTTTTCACTCATGAAATGTTTATTTGCATGGAGAATAGAAAATGTGGCATTTCTCAGTTTAAAATCAAAGTGAATATCAAAGATGAACAAATGATATTCCCATCACTGCTTTTAATATCTATTATTAATCTCCCAAGGAAAAGAGCTAGTCTGAAATTATTTCAATAATTTCTCATTATAAAACTAATAAGTATAATTTTTAAAAGACAGAGGAAGTAAAAAAGGAGAAAATGAAAACTACCCATAATTGCATTACCCAGAATGCCTACCCCAAATTCTCCTATCTACAAGTTCACTTTACCATACCTTTAGGAAACAATTCATCAGCCCAGTTTGAGATGCAAACTCTAGATCAACTGGAATCAAAATTATATTTTTGCTTTAAAATATCTCAAAGATATACATGAAAACATATATTCATAATCATTCCCATTTCCCCCAGTAGAATGAACATATGGACTAAGATTTATTAGGAGAGTTACATTATTTTTTATCTTATAGAATGAAGAAAATTAGGGAAGAAAGAAAAATCTTTGAATATAAGCCATTATAAATAATAGCATATTAATGTAATTCAACAAAAACATATAAACTCTCCCTATAATAAAACCTCTAGTTCTAATGCAGCTATAGAAATGTCTTCCAAACTAACTAATTAGTATACTTGCCGACCTCTTGTTTATTTTAAAATAAGAAGGGATATGAAATTGCATCTCAGGAATTTTAATACAGAAATGTATTCACTCTAAAACTCAGCAAAAATTATCTAAAATTCTTTTTAAAACCACTTAGCAAATAAAACTCTTATCTATTCTTCTCACAAAGGAGACTAGATTTCTGTTCTCCACCGTCCTTTGATGCTAGCTAATTGAGTGAGAGAATCAAATGGTATTCTTTCTCAATGTGTCTAAATATTTGACTTCAAACAAAAGTAGAAACAATTCTATGGACTTAGAAACTGGAAAATTAACCTTAAGTTGAAAATAGATGACTTATGAAATGTTTAAAAGTTCCCTAGAGAAGTTTAAAATGATTCTATTTTCAAAATAAGTCATTTTTTCAAACATTAAAAAAATTTTTTTGAATGTGGAATAGCCCTAAGTTGATAATTCTTGCAGTGGAAAAGGGCAGGCTAAGAACCCTTTCCATAGTTAAACCATCTGGCATGTCAAGACAACAAAGACTCATCAATCAACCTTAAAGGAAAATGCTAAAGTTGAAAATACAGGTCTATCTAATAAAACCAAAAGCAATGAAAAAAGGAAAGACAATGCAATCTAAAGAAAAAGAGGTTTTAAACTGCCTCACATTCAGTAGAAACTTCTGACCACTCCACCAATGAAGATAGAATCTGACTTTCCAGAAAAGAGGTCCTAATTAGCTTGACTGTCTGATGATGTGGTGAAGCACCTGGAAATTTTTAAATTTACTAAATTTAATTGGGAATAAAACTTATCGGTCAATGTTATACAAGTGATTGTGTAACAGCGTTGTCCCCAGAAAAGGGAAGGTACCAGGTTCCCTGCCCCATCCAAGGGAGGGTGGAGCTGAGCAGGGAGGAGAAAAAGCTGAAGAGGAGACTGGAGAAGGAAGAGAGCATAATGGAGAGCAAGAAGACCTGGAGCAGGGAGACATGTGAAGAAGAAGGTGCACTTGCTTTTTTGGTCCTGGACTGGTTGAAACAGACGTGGGTAAGAAACCTGTGGGGAAGTTTACAATGGCAGCTTTTATCTTGATTTTGATTTTGTTCTTTTCCTCCCAGACTTGTCTGACTGTTTCTGACCCTTTTCTACGGGTCCCTGCCAAAAGGTGCTTTAGACTTGTGGCAGGCTTTCAGGCCTTGCTTTGGGCAAAACCTGTTTGGGTGGACTTTACCCGCAAGGAGATGGGTAACTTTGGGTGCTTAATTTGGAAAATATATTCTCTGTCTTTTCTCTATTACACACTAATAGTTTTAGAGTTCCTTTCCATTGAAGGTCTATATGTTTTGTCTTGATGTGGGTGATGGCAGAACCTATTTAGAGCAGGCAGGTTTGGGGGTTCTAAAGTGCCCCTCTAACTGTCCTGTAACAGTTGGTATAGTTAAGTATGTTGGCTAGTCAACAGTAAAATTATAGGCTACAATACAACATGTTACATAACTGGATGCTGAGCTTTAAATAACAGCAATGGAAATATCTGCCCATGTGTCAAGTAATATTTGGAAATGGAAATAAATGAACCCTAAAAGTGAACTTATAAAGAGTTAGGGGTCCATCAGAAGCCTAGAAAACTCTGAACAATCCAGGCATCTGTTTGGCACAACTTGGCTTAAAGAGTGATTTCTTTGGGGCCAAGAACCTACTCATATTCTGATCAGTTACAGTCAGTGGAAGGCATGGATATGTGGCATAAATATAGGACTAGAAAGTCAGGGGAAAAGGGAAGCTGGTAGTATAGGAAGCATATTACTTATTAGAAGGAAAATGAGAGAGAATACTATGACTTGCTCACTCAGGAAATTGCCTTTCAAGAATACCTGCTTCCAAATTTTCAATAATTCTCTGGCCTTACATGATCTAATACTACACTTATAACTGTAAAGATACTCTTTACTCGGAATGGAATGGAATGGAAAATATCACAGTGTAAGGACTTTAATAAATGTTAGTATTGTTTCCACAAACCTTTGTTTCTGTTTCTAGACATATACATGTGCTAAAATATGATGAAAATGTAGTTATCCATCCATTTGTCAAATTTTTTTTCAGTAGTCTTAGTGCACCAACTGCAGGTAGAAGGGATACCTGCAACACAGTTTCATAATGGTTTCTATTTGATCCTTGAGCCAGCTATTTGGGGATATGGGTTTGTCATTTTCATGCTGTAAGTTACCCAGAGCTCAAAAAAAAAAAAAATACAACCTCACCACCCTCTATTTTGCATCCCTTTAAGTTATTCTATTACAATAAAATTCCAAGCACCCAAAAGATTGTTAACTTCAAATTTTCAGATAAGAAGAGATGTTTCATTGCCCTTTATATCAATGAAATCCAATTTTAAAAACCCAACTATTTAATATTATCTATGCCTCTTGCTCCCCAAGATCATTCTCTGCCTTAGTCTCTACTCATGTAAGGATATGAATTTCTCGACAGCCTAAAGAACAGTACAACAAACCCTCTGTAAAGACAGGGCTTGAAAGACTGAAGAAACAGGATCAGGATTTTATGCTTTCTCTTCAGAGGCAGATTTAGTGTTTAAGATTCAGTAGGTTTAAAATTCTGAATTTTGCACAATGGTTAAAAAAGAGAAATCCCTTAAATTAGTTTTAGCCACTATAGTGCTGAATATCATTAGGCAAGAAGAACATAAAATGCAAAATCAAAATCAGTGAACATTTCTTTGAGGAAATGCTAACCACAAAATTCATCCATGTCTTAGTGACAGGGAATATGTGGAACATAAAATGCAAAATCAAAATCAGTGAACATTTCTTTGAGGAAATGCTAACCACAAAATTCATCCATGCCTTAGTGACAGGGAATATGTGGAAAATACTATCTGAAAAACCTGTGGAATAAAATACATAATCTAAAACATGCCTCTACCATAGCATGTAACCATATTATAAAGAAATTCTGCATAAACCTTAGTAGCCTTCATTGGACTAGCATTCAGAAATGTTGATGGTTAGAATAAAAGGGTAGATGAAATAATTTTTTTTAAAAGGCAAAAGACAAAAATCCGTAACATAGGGGAGAAAAACACTGTATAAATAAAATGTGATCATTTAATGATAATTACATAATAAAACTAAATACCAACAACTAAGGGCCATAGACAAACTCAAATGCTTATAGGGACAGCAGGTAGAGTAACTGCATAAAGAATTGGGGCAAAATCAGTTTACATCTCCCCTAAGAGTGGAATTTATTACTTTATTCCAGCAAACTACAGCAAAGAAGAAATCTGGGCCTAATAGTACCTGCTCTTCTATTTTTCTAGAGAAGAAAAACAAAAAATATCATACAAAATCTTTGTATTTTCAAAAATTAGCTATAAATTTCCTTTAACAATAAAGAATCATCATACGTGTCAAATCTAAATCTTCTGAATACTAGGACTTGGTTCCTCGGCCATTAACTTTCAACCTTTATTACCAAACTACTGATTATGGAAAAAAAGACAGGATTAGAGAATATGGGGGAAGAAGGGGGGAGAGTAGGAAAAATAGAGGGAAATGTAAGTGCATTAATTTATTCTTCTTGAATGAAGTCAAGAAATACGGTCTCAAGTTGTATTTAAAAAAACACAAATTTAGGACCTCCCTGGGGGCACAAGGCATTAAGTCTCAGCACTATGAAGCTATCCGCAGCCACTTCAGCACAAGTTCAATCCCCGGCCAGGGAGATTCCCACATGGCGCAGAAGACCTCTCCTGTCTCACCTGCTGCTCCACTCAGCAGTGTACTTCAGTCGATCTGCCTGTTCTGCTCCCTGCTCTGTTTCTGGTGACTCCTCTCACCACCCCCCACCACTGGCCTGTACCCCAGTTCTTGTGTGCATAAATAAATAAACCCTTAAAAAAAACAAATTTAAGTACAACTAAAATATTTGCATTTACTCAACAAGAAAATTATGTATAATAATATGAAAAATAAAATGGAAGAAAATGTGAGGAAAAATGTTGGCAGAGTAAATGAGCCCCATTTGTTTGGTAAATTATATCATAAGTGAGCTACAATATCAATGGTAGAAAGTCTATTAACACACATAGACGAGGGGAATTACATAGTCAAAATGACCATCCTACCCAAAGCATTGAACACAGATTTAATGCAACCCTTATCAAAGTTTCAATGGAATTCTTCAAAGAAATAAAGCAATACTGAAATTCATGTGAAACCACAAAAGACACCAACTAGCCAAAGAAACCCTAACCAAAAATAAAAAGGGAGAATGGCAGCATCACACTTCTAGCTCTCAAACCATGCTCCAAAGCTATCATAACCAAAACAATATGGTACTGAAACAAAAACAGACACACAACCAATGGGTTAGAATTGAGAGCCCAGAAATAAATAAATGTCCATATAGACAGTTAATCTACAAAAGTGGAGTCAAGAATATACACTGGAAAAAGGAAAGTCCCTTAAATTAGTGGCAATAGGGCCTCCCTGGTGGCGCGGCAGTTGAGTGCTGTGCTGTGGAGCTGTCGGCGTGTGCGATGCGAGTTTGATGCCCAGCCAGGGAGAATCCCACATGGCGCGGCAGACCTCTCCTGCCTCGCCTGCTGCTCCCCTCAGTAGTGTATTTCTGATCTGCCTGTTCTGCTCCCCACTCTGTCTCTGGTGAACCATCTCGCCGCCCCATGCCTCTGGCCTGCACCCCGGCTTGTATGTATGAATAAATAAATCTTTTAAAAAAAAATTAGTGGCGATAGAAAAACTGGACAGCCACATGCATAAGAATGATTCTAGACCACTATCTCACCATACACAAAATTTAACTCAAAATACACAAAAGATTTTGATTTAAGACCTGAAATTATAAAATACATAAAAGAAACAGGCAAAGCACTCCATAAAATAAGCTTCAAAGACGTCTTTTTAGATTTTTGTCCACCACCAAGAAGAAACTAAAGAGAATAAAAACAATTGGGTTACATCAAACTAAAGAGCTTCTGTACAGTGAAAGAAATCATCACTAAAACAAAAAGACACTAAGCTGATGGGAGAAAACTATTGCATACCATATATCTAACAAGACGGTGGTATCTAAGATCTACAAAGAACTCACACAACTCAACAAAAAGAAAACAAATGACACTGGTCAATAAATTTTTACAAAATATCATGTTACTGAAATAAAATTAGTCATTTCCTATCAATTTCTATGTGCTCAACACGAATATGACAAATTCTAATTTTGGCTCTAGTTTTTTGTAATCTGCAATAAATTGATGTTATATCACGAAATGCATTCAAATAGTAATAATAGGCCTGTGGTCAATACCTGTAAAAAATCAAGTCATAGACTGCTTCTTAGATTTCTTCAATTGACTCTCGTACAGATGTTCAGGAACATCTCTGGGGAGTGTTCAGCAGTAGTCAGCCAGCATTGTAGTGGGCCATTTTCCCTGGTATCTTTGTTCTATAGATGCAATATCTTGACGAAAACATTCACCATGTTCATCACTAACCATACCAGTTTTCAGGGAAGAAATCAAGATGGGAATGAAGGAAGTGGATCTTTAGAGACATATTGCAGCAAAGTTTCTGATACTGCATCAGCATGTCTTCTACTAGTTCCTTGTAGTTTTCTGCCCTGTTGCATCAGGTGCAACACCACACAGATACACGGGAGTCATAGAGCAGGATACAGAATGCAGGATGCTGCTCAATGAGTAAGATCCTGGTCCTTTTATTGATAAAATAATCACAGCATCAGTTGTAGGGGGAAGGAAGATAAAGAGAAAAGGGAAGAGCAAAAGTAGAGAAAAGTATATCCTATTATCTATAGCATTAGGGAGTCTGGGTCTGCTCTCCTGGCATTTCTTCTCTGCTTGATAACTCAGTATTATAACTGAAGTCAAGCCTTAGATTCCCCAGCCAAGGTTTCAATCTTTTTTTTTAATATATATTTTTACTGTTATTTATATCTTCTACATTTTGTATTCCCCTTGGGATGGCACAAATTAAAAACAAGGTTTCAATCTTATCAATAAGGCATTCCATTGATCAGCTTCTGGGGTCCTTTGTCATATACCTGGTGATGTATGAGTCAGGAGTAAGTTTATGCATCCATCATCAGCCCCCGGGGCATTCCCGGTCATACCTCTTGATGCACACCCTTCCTGAAGTGATCTGCTTTAGAAAATGAAAGGCACCTTCTAGGTTGGGTTCCTATAGCTGATTGACAGGGCAGTTCTGACTTTGGGTAGGAATGCATAGTTACAGATAACTAAATGGTGACTGGTCAGGCAGCTTAGGATTAGCAGACCCACGCTGCCCTAACATATCCAAGAAAGTTTGTAGACACTAGGTGAAAAGCATTCCATGCTTGTTTTACATCACCCTGCAGTAAATTGTTGAACTGGTCATCTTTGAAGAGCTCTCGAATCTGAGAACCCACAAAAATTCCCTCTTTAACTTTTGCTTTGCTTTCGATATAAGGTCATTGTGACATCTTCTTCTAGAAGATTCCATTGTCAGAGTCTTGATCCTAGCAATTTTGCCTTGTTCTTGGATAAGTCCAAATCACGAAACAGGTCATTTACTTCTTCCTGTGTTAGTCTGTGTGAGATTGATGATGCACCACAGTGAAGATCTGGATCACTGCATGATGATGGAACAGGAGAAGAACAGGTCGGTTCACCCTTGTCCTCATCAGATGAATCAAGAGAATATTCTGCTGGAGTTTCTGGAAGAGGAAGTCCCTCACCATGCAGAACTGGTCTCAATGCAGACGGAATGTTTGGTAGACTATTCTCCACTCCTTTTGCTTCGTTATCCCGCTGGAAAGAGGAGGAACCAAGCAGAAGTAACAGTATTTTATGTGGTGGCTTGGCTATCTCCACACCATGGGGACTGCAAACGGCATTGATGGCCTTTTGCCTTTGAACCACTGTGAAAGCTGTGTTATACATGTAGCACAGCATATATGCGGGGCCCAAGGCTTATCTTGGTCACCAACATTGCATCGGAAGTAAAGATGAGACGCCTTCACTTGAGAAGTGATACTTTTCTTCTGGTTGGCAAATGTCACTTCCCCACAAATAGAGCAGAAATTGTCCATGCTATTAACACACTTTCAAGGCATTACTGTTCTGTATTGTGCCTAAATGGATAAAATAATAACAGTTCTATGGAACAGTAGGTTAAACTGTCTCTCACAAAGGGTGAAATACTTTCAATGCTCAACCTTTCCAACAGGGCTTTATCTAGTGCACTGCTGATGTCAGCTTACTTCAGCAGCCGCCTAGCAGTAGTATTGCATTGCATCAGAAAATGATGCAATCAACTCTGGATGATGTGTGCATGATGGTATTATGCAATGCGATGCAATATTACAGCATTCTAGGCTGATTTATGATGTTGTTGCAGTCCTACTGGATAAATTTACACGGTGAAATAAAGTATCTTCAAAATGAGAGCTAATCAAAAATTTTCAGGGTTATATTCATGTTCAGCACACCAAGATACTACAGATTAGGGCCTTTTTAAGTCAGTAATGATCTCACTGTTGACCACTGTAATTAGAAAATGGGCAAATGAGCCAAATAGACACATCACCATCAAAGATAAACAGATGGCCAATATGACATGAAAAACCGTCCATCACGCCTATTGTCAGGGAAATGCAAATCAAAACCACAGTGAAAGACCAGGTCACACCTTTGAGAACATTCTATATCAAAAAGACCAGAAACAAGTGAGAGCAAGGATGTAAAGAAAAAGGGATCTTCTTACACTGTTGGTAGGAACGTAGACTGATCGATCCAGTCCTGATGAAAAATAGTATGGAGTTTTCTCAAAAGATTAAAAATGTGCTGCCCTAGTAGCACAAGGGGTTAAGTCCTGCACTATAAAGCTATCTGCAGCCACTGCAGCATGAGTTCAATCCCTAGCCAGGGAGCTAAGCCACATGGCACAGCAGACTCCTGTCTCACCTACTGCTCCCCTCAGCAATGTATTTCAGTAGAAGTGCCTGTTCTGCTCCCCACTCTATTTCTGGTGAATCCTCGCACCCCTTTCCCCACACATACACCTCTGGCCTATACCCCAGCTATGGTATGCATAAATAAATCTTTTTTAAAAAGATGAAAAATGGATTTGTCAAATGATCTAGCAATTCCACTCCTAGTTATCTACTCAAAGAATGCAAAAACACTAATTCAAAGGGAAACATTCACTTCCATGTTCATTGCAGTACTATTTACAATAGCCAAGTTATTGAAACAGCTTAAGTGCCCAAATACAGATGAATAGGAGAAAGATATAATGTAAATATATATATACATGTGTGTGTATCTGTGTGTGTGCATGTGTGTAAACACAGTAGAATACTACTCAGCTATCAAAAAGATAAACTCTTGCCATTTTCAAAGACACTGATGGAGCTGGAGGGGAATCATGCTAAGTGAAATATATCAGGAGAAACACAAATATTGGATGGTGTCACTTATTGTGTAATATAGGAAAACTGAATAAAGGGTCAGATAAAGTCAAATTAAGAACTAACCTTTGAAAGCTGACTATAGAACTGAGGCTCTCAGAGTGGGAGGGACTGAATGGAGAGTTAAGGTAGGGAGGGAGCACAGTGTACTAAGGTGGTGGGTGAATGATGGCTGTCTTGGCGGTGGGTATGATGCAGTAACAACTGAAGGGGGAGATCCTATATGTCTAATACCAAAGCAAAAAGGTAAACCAATGTTATGTGAATAAAAAAATAAAAATTACTACTTCTGAGGAAAGGGCAAGAGGTAAGAGAAAATAAAGACACTGCAGATACCTTAAGTTTTTATTTTATGCCATTTTGGAAATTTTAAATTTTCATTTCCATATACTATATTACTTTTCAGATAAAATAATCCAAGAATGTATTAAATGGAGGAATGAGTTGTATGATTATGTATTCGAACAAAATTAATGTCTTAAATGAAGCAGCAACACTGATCTGTAGCCTATACAATATTTCTTAAATGAGTCATCAAATTATAACCTGAGTTTAGGGCCAATTTGTTTTTTTAAAGATCATAATATTCAAATGCTTTCTCAGGACAGAAATTAGAATTCCATATTTCCTCGAGTCTCTCCAGTTTATTTTGGCTAATGGCAAAGTGTGAGCTGAGATCACTGCCCCAATTCTAACAGTCACCTTATCTTGGGTATTTGCTCTCCTCTTTCCCTCTACTATATTTAGATAATATATTTTCATTCTACCCCAAATTCCCTTATTTTGCATTATGTCTAATCTCATGGGCGATTTGAAATCTTCGCAGAACTGGTGAGGGTGTAAATTCTAAGTAAAGAAGATAAAACAAAAAGTTACAAAACTTAAGAAACTTCTAGAATTGCTCTGGTGACCTACATGTAGTTTTTTAGCTAAAATTTGTAAAATAAAAAATTTTATATGAAAAAATGCAAAATTGCTCTAAAATATATTTAAAAATATAAAATGAAAAATAGTAACACTGCTCATGGGTAAATATATATTCATCAGTAAAAATATTACAAGTAAATAAAAATAAAAACCAATATAATGGCTTCAAATACTTTTTCACAATAGGGACAGTTTACATAATATTTTTAAAATCGTAAGTTATGTTGAAATTAATTATACTACTACATGGAATATATAATACGTATACAAACATTTCTCATTTTTGAGAATATTTCTTATAATTGAGTTAGCTAAACTTGCATTTACTTCACTGGCATGCAAACTCTTAATAGCCTCAATACATAAATAAATTATTTTATTGTTTTTCCCTGAGGTAAGAAAGCTGCTGTAATTATTTTATGAATCATTTTATCTTTAATTACTTTATGCTGTTTCTTACACAAAAAGTTTAGTAGGGAGGAAGTTGGATTTAGATTACTGCCCTTAGGTTTTGAAACCAGTGCTTTTTACTCACAATTTTCTAATTAATTAAATGAAATATTAGCTAATGATTCATGTGATTGGGGGGAACGTTCTATACAAATGTAACTGCTACTTTTTAGAATTATATAATCACTTAGTGTTATTGCCATTTTTCTCAGAAGACATGATTTGATTCTCATTTATTATGTTATACCTAAAAAAAGATTAGCTGAGCTTAAGGAGAACTCACCATTATTCAACACTTCTCTCTGGCTAGAACAATTTAAGTCCTATTCCGGCAAGCTCAGAAAGCACGTCCTCTAAAAGAATTTGAAACTTTGGTTTCGGTCTAAACTCAAAAACTAAATAGGCCCGATATTTCTTCTCATTATCCTCACAAACAATTGAATAAAAATCAACCAGAATATTTGATGATATGATTTCATCACTTATCAAGATGATAAAATCATTAGAACTAAGTCATCTATTTGGGGAAGCTCAATTTTTTTCTAGGTAATACAGATTGGGAATGGTAAAAGCAATAGTAGTGGAAAATAATGCAATCAAAGATATTCACAAATGTATATGCTCTTCACATTATCTTCACAAATAAAACATAATACTTAGAAAATTCAGATTAGTAGAAACTGAAGAATGCATAAATAAAACAATGATGTATATTTATACTTTTACATCCTACTTAAACTATCAAAATTATATGGTACCACATATAAAAATATCCTATGAATAACTATATTTTAGTTGCTAAACAAAATGATTACTACTTTATAGAAAAAAATATTGTAAAGATAGAAAAATCAGTATCTGAAATATGTCAGTTCTCCCTTGGCTTCTCTTATCTGGGGTTAACATTAACAATCCCTCACCTTCTATCTCAATTCAAATTCAACATCTGGAACCAATTCTGATCTTACGCATAATAAGTAATATCCTAAAATAAGGCCTAGCCTAATATTGTGAATTTAGTTTAAGATTATTGGTACCATTAATCTTGCAACTTAGACATTTTCTTAGGCTTTTCTTCCTACCTGAGAAGTATAATCCTAATTGTCCTCCATGGTTTCCTGTGTTTCTATCCATTTATCCCTTTAATTTGGTTGACTAGGATGCTATGGGTTTGATTTGAATTCCATAATTAGATACTGACTCTCCACCATACACTCAGTTGGCCACTGTGCATAGTTTCCTCTAAGAGGAAAGCAGACCAATTAGAGATTTTTGTCCATCCTTAATAGATTGTGAAATATATCCTTTCCAAGTCCTTTGCTTAGGCTTTTCTGAACAGGAATGACTGGTTAAAAGATTAATTGGGAAATTTTTGCCTCTCAGGTTAGAGTGCCAAAGATCTGTGACTGAATGTAGGCAAGCCACTAGACTGGTAAGTGAAGTCTAGGCAGCAATTTAGCAGGCATATCTCAACAAATATTTATTGCTCTCGTCCTGTCATTACATGCAAAGTATGCCTGTTTAGGTGCCAAAGTTTTTGTGACAGATTAAATGTCTTAAAGATGGCTATAACAATAGCTGTCATTTCATGTGCTCTTGTGACATATGACCTAGGCTGCCCCCTTAAAGACATGACTTCATTTCTCCAGCTCCTTAATTCTGATCAGGCTCTATACTACTTTAACTAATAAAATAGAGAGGAAGTGATACTATACTCATTTTGGCATAGCCCTTAATTGACCTGGAAGAGCCTACTTCATGCATTTAAAATAACCACCATGTTAGAAATGTAAATACCTTGTAACTGCATGCAACAAGAATTCAAAGTCACATGAAGAGGCGGGAAGATGTGATAGATAGAGTGTGAAAATGGAGAAGCCAGGGAGCTCCAAGTACTGCATAGGTTCCAGGATAAAGCTACAACAGTCCACCTTTTCAGATGGAACTTGTAACTTTCAGATGATTCAGGTCCCAGCAGCTCTCTGAAAGTAACCACAGGAGAGAACCCAGTTGAGAAGAAACTACTTGAGCCCAGTCAACCACAGAATCATTAAAAACAGTAAAAAAAAAAAAAAAAAAAAAATTTGCCTTTAAGTCATAACTATGAGGGTTAGAGGGAGGAAATAGTTTATAGAGGTAAACAAACCATGCTACTCATTAATTCAAGGTTTTATAAAGTCTTCCTCTTCATTTACAGCTTCTGCAATGCTTCATTGTATACATATCGATTAAAATATTTAAATTTTCAACTTCCCAAACAGTGCCCTAAAGATAATGTAACTAAGCCATAGGTAAATAGTCATCAAAAGATTACCTAGGAAAAAAAACATAGAATAAGAACATCCAATGACTTTCAACCTTCCTTAGCTGAAAATACACCTGAATAATACAGCAAATCACCATCAATTCCATTTGATTCACTATTCTGATAAAAACTACATGTGAGGAATGAAACATGAAATGGAGTAAAGAGAGTCGCAACAAGAGTTTAATCTTGAAAAGACCCCAATTTTTCTGTATGTGAAAAATTAAGAATAAAAAAGGTAATTACCTCTAAGAGTGGTAGAAGATTGAGTTAATAAAGCACCATAAAAGTTTCTGGAAGTTAAGAGATTACCTTATAAAAGTCAGCATTATTATTTTTCCATCTTATTCACTGTATTAAGAACCCTTGATTGATTACAGAATGGCTGTACCAAATCCTAATATCAAGTGAATTCTGCTAGACAAATAGCCTAAATTGCCCTTTGAAATTAGATAAGTGAAAAGTATTAGTTAAATAAGATTCTAAACAGTAATTATTCTTGTCATTTTTTAACATAGGTCTTAAAAAGCAACAGACAGTTTGATTCTGACTCATTGTGTAAGTTCTAGGGTGATATCTTAACCCAAAAATATCAAATTGAGCTGATCGAAGAAAGAAGTATACTGCCTCATCCAAAATGAATGCCATAATCCCAGCTCACTTTTTGAGGAGTTTCAGCTGAACTTTCGTTTATTTCAAAAGGGAGTAAAGCTGTCCAATGAAATGTACTTTGCCTGCTCAAATATTCGACACGGTTTAAAAAAAAAAAGTCATAAAGGCTAAAGGGAATTAAGACTCAGATCCATGCCCATTATTTTAAAAAACTAAGCACCAAAAGATAGTTTGCTAGAATTTATTTTCAGGAGACATGCTAGGAATACTGTATATGTAATTTATGATCCTTGCTGCTAACTACTGAAGGTGAAAATCTCAATATTCACAAAAAGAAAATACAGTAGTAATGCTTACTAGGCCTTTATCCAACATCCATCCCCTTCTGCCACCACATCTGAATCCCAGGCTTAAAAGCAGAAAATAAGTATTCAAAACATTTCTTTTTATATAAAATGTGTATGGGTAGATTTATTCTCCTTTCTTGACGTAGTGCCGAAGTCCTTTCTTTGAATGTCTCTATTGATTGCAATCCTTCATTATCTTTCTTGAATAAATCACACTCATAACTCATCTTCTAAAATGTCTAGTTTCAGTTTATTAAAAGAGGAACGAATACATTTGAGAGTCGATGAAAGTATACATCTTTTCAGTTTGACAATTTTTACTAAGCATTCACAATTGTTTCCCTACATTATATATGACATTGTTTTTTCTTATTTTTGATTTTTTGTTGAGGCCAACATTAGCTTACTGAAATTAGACAAATGAAAATTATTGGCTAACTACGATTTATATTTATAAAAATATATGATTTAGAGGTATAGGATTACATCCTTGAGATATAGGTTAACTTCTTAGTGCATTTCCAAAGCAGGAACTTTATTTTCACAGAAAAAAACAACTTTATTTTTTCTTCATTTAAATATTAAATCACATAATTATAATGACAAGTCAGAAATAAACCGTTTGGGGAGCAAATATAACTGAATCTTGTCAAGCAAAACAAAACTTTCTCAATAAGGGGAACAAAAGTGAACAAATATGGTTGAGGTAAGCCAAATGAAAAGTTGAGCTTTGTCTAGCAAGTGATTAAATAGAGCCTGGATATGAAAATTTTTTACCATAAAATATTCCTACAAAGCAGTTACCACCATCTTCATTGTCACAGAAGGTATTTTTTTAAATGAATGGCTTTGTCAAGCAGCCTATATTATTCTCTTTGAGCCTGATGTTTAATGAAAAAAAAAATCCCTGAGATAAAAATCACCTCTTCATCCTTAGAAGACAATTCAGCTGTTCCTGTGATAGGTTGAACTGCATGCCCTACATGCTCATTTTTTTCAAGTCTTAATCCCCAGTACGTCACCATGTAACCTTATCTGGATATATAGTTATTGAAGATATAATTAGTTAAGATGAGGTCACAGAGAAGGTGGAACCCTAATCCAATATCACAGGTATCCTTATAAAAAGGGGGAAACATTTTTTTGGGGGTCAGGCACTATAAACTTTTTTTTCCATCACATTTATCATGCTCAAATATTTATTTATTTGAATTTTATATAATTTATTTTTATATATTTTACATCATTGCTCATTTTTGTAGTTTGCTTTCTCCTCTCAGGTGTAGTCCCCATAGAATTCTCACCATCGATTCACCCGCCCACCATCACCATAGTCCCTTGTGCTCTTCCCTCCCATTTTGATCCCTCTCCTTCTCTCTGCAGAATGTCTCTGATTTATAGTTGCCTGTTAATTTTATTGTTTTCTTTATTTATTGTTATTATTTTTCCCCTGATCCCTTATTTGTTTCCAAAAAGGGGAAAATTTTAAGACAGACATATACAAAGAGAACACCATGTAAACACGAAGGCAAAGATGGAGGTGATGTATCCACAAAAAAAGGAATGCCAAAGATGGAACAGATTCTCACCACCTATAGCCCATCAAGGGAAGCAACCCTGCCAGCACCTTGATGCCAGGCTTCTAGCCTCCAGAACTCTCAGGACAATAACATTCTGTTGTTTAAGCCACCCCATTTGTGGAACTTTGTGTCTAGCTGCCCAAGAATTGTAAGGGGTAGTCGCTGGACCAACTCATTCTTCATTACAGTCATGTTAAATTTAAATCTGATTTCATCTGGTTTTCATTTTTTTTTCTTTTCCACTCTTCGTGTTTCTCCTATCTTCTCTTTAATAGGCAAAATATCCATTTGCCTTAACAATGTTTCTTCACAGCATAGTCTTTCAAGCTCTTTCACTTACTTGGTTTCTTTTCTCTTAATACATCTCTCAAATATAGTCTGGTACCTAAAACTGAAAATGGCATATGGCCTGGCTAATGCAAAGTAGAGCAAAGAATGAATCACACTTGTCCTAGGCACGATTCTTTCAAATGACAGTGGCAATTTTGGCAATGACATTAAACTCTTTCCATACACGCTTCTATTAAGCCAGAAGCCAGGCCTTCTGTATCTGTGCATGTTGCAGCTGATATTTCCATATTCAAAGAGAAAACCTTAATGTTTATTCCTGTGAAATTTCATGTTGTTGCTCTATCACATCAGTCAAGCATAATGTTTGGCCTGAAACCTAATTCTTTCATTTAAGTCACTAATAAATTGTTGAAATGTACAGGACAAGGGCAACCCCTAAGCCATATTACCAGAAAGTCTCTCAAAGTCAATGTTGATCTGTTAAGTAGCAAAGTGGGATAGACCTTATCAATCAGCTTCCAAGAAACAGCTGTACTAACACCAAGCCAATATCTCTTCACAAGTTTAAAGAAACGTTCCATTACTTTAATAAAAACCAGATAAGCTTCATATCTACCAGTAATTCTGTCAAAAAAAAAAAAAAAGAAATGAAGCTAGTTTGGCATCACTTGCTCTTGGAGAAGCAAAGCTGATTCTTGGTTATCCCTGCTAAGTAATGTAACACACTTCTTCATTTCTTGAGAAATTGACTTCCAAATTTAGCAGAAATCATACCAGAATTCATTATGCGGGTTTTTTCCTTCATAAATCTAAATGAGCTGCAAAGTTTAACATATTTAATATAATCATGATAAAATTAAATCAGTTCATTTTAGAAAGTCAACCTGAAATTGCCTGAAGGATGAATAAAGAAGAATGTTTTTCAGTGGAAAAATATGTCTCTAGCTTACATTACTCTAGTTATTTCAATCATATAAAAAGAAGCTACCAAACATGTTCTTGAAAAAGTGTTATTTATCTCAGAATTGAATTAGTGAATAAGAACTTCAGGGCTGCCTTCCTAATATCCCCTTATCCCAGTTTTACTTTTTTTTAAATATATTTTTATTTTTTTCTAAGTCTTTTACATTTTGTATTCCCCTTGGGTAGCCCACCACCAATTCACCCGTGATCCATCTCCATGGTCCCTTGTGTTCTTTTCTATTCCATTTTGTGCCCCTTTTCCTTCCCTCCCCCCGCCTCCCTCCTCCCCCCGCTCCCTGGCTGAGTGTCTCTCTCCTATTTGGTTTCCTTATAGTCCTGTTATAAGTGAAACCATTCAATATTTTTCTCTTTTTTTCTGGCTTATTTCACTGAGTATGATCCCCTCTAATTCAATCCATGTTGCTGCAAATTGCATGTGTTTATCTTCTTTGAATGCTGAATAGTATTCCATTGTGTATATGTACCACATCTTCTGGATCCAATCTATTTTTGGACATCTGGGTTGCTTCCATAGCTTTGCTATTGTGAATAGTGCCACAATGAACATACGGGTGCATGTATCCTTTCGGATTAGTGTTTTTGTGTCCTTTGGGTAAATTCCCAAAAGTGGGATTGCTGGGTCGTATGGAAGCTCCATGTTGAGCAGTTTGAGGAATTGCCATACAGCTTTCCATAGTGGTTGGAGCAGTTCACATTCCCATCAACAGTGTAGAAGAGTTCCTTTTTCTCCACATCCTTTCCAGCATTTGTTGTTGCCTGTATTTTTAATGTGTGCCATCCTCACAGGTGTGAGGTGGTATCTCATAGTGGTTTTGATTTGCATTTCCTTGATTATAAGTGATGTTGAGCATTTTTTCATGTATTTGTTGGCCATTTGCTTTTCTTCTTTGGAGAAGTGCCTTTTAAGCTATTCTGCCCATTTTTTGACTGGGTTATTGGCCTTGTTTTTGTTGAGTTGTGTGAGTTCCTTGTAAATTTTAGTTATCAGTCCTTCATCAGATGTATTGTGTGCAAAAATCTTTTCCCAGCTGGTAGGGTGTCTGTTAGTTTTGGTTAATGTCTCTTTTGCTGTACAGAAGCTTTTTATTTTGATGTAATCCCATCTGTTTATCTTGTTTTTCACTTCCTTCGCTTTGAGGGATGTGTCTTTCAAGATTTTGCTGAGATGTATGTCGTGTAGAGTTTTGCCTATATTTTCTTCTATACATTTTATGGTTTCAGGTCTTACATCCAGGTCTTTCATCCATTTTGAGTTGACTTTTGTGCAGGGTGTGAGGTAATAGTCTAGCTTCATTTTTTTGCATGTGGCTGTCCAGTTTTCCCAGCACCATTTATTGAATAGACAGTCCTTGTTCCACTGCATTTTCTTTGCTCCTTTGTCAAAGATTAGTTGTTCATAGTTATGTGGCTTTCATTCTGGGTATTCTATTTGGTTCCATTGGTCTTTCTGTCTGTTTTTGTTCCAGTGCCATGCTGTTTTAATTATTATGGCTTTGTAGTATAGTTTGAAATCAGGGAGTGAAATTCCTCTGTTTTCTTTCCTTTTAGTTAGTAGGGCTTTAGCTATGCAAGGTTTTTTGTGGTTCCATATGAATTTCATCAGTAGTCGATCTATTTCTTTGAAGAATGTCATTGAGATTTTTATTGGAATAGCATTGAATCTGTAAATTGCTTTTGGTAGGATTGCCATTTTGATAATGTTAATCCTTCCAATCCATGAGCAGGGGATGCCTTTC
>PVIJ01004673.1:0-57941 GCA_004024925.1 Scalopus aquaticus
AAACAAAGGAAGAAGAATGAGGAAAAGCTTCAGGAACTATCTGATACCATGAGAAAAGGAAATATCAGAATCATAGGAATCCCAGAAGGAGAGGAGAGAGACAAAGGAACAGAGAAACTTCTCAAGGAGATAATTGAAGAGAACTTCCCAAACATGAAAAAGGAAACAAAAATCGACATACAGGAAGCCAGAAGATCTCTAACACTTCTTTCTTAAGAACCTCCAGAAGTTTTTCTAATCATTGCCCTCATACACTTTCACAAAACAGCTTACTACCCTGCATGTTCTAGGAAAAACATCTTTCATTGACGGAGGTGAACCCAATACATGTACATGAATCAATAGGTGATTTTACTATAGTTTGTTCTAATATTGTGACATGTTTCTGGTGGAGATCATTACTACTTTCCCCATTAACACTCCTCTGCTATTAAGAACCACTGATTTAATATTTAATTGCTCTTCAATTTCATTTAGTATAAGCCTTCTATTCATTTAAAATAGTACGGGGTTGAATTTCATCATCTTGTTATTCAACAATATGCCATCACTTCACCTTATAGGGATTTATAAATATAATATTTCATCTACACGAGACATCAAACTTCGAGTTGAAAGGAATATTAGTATACATTTAACAAACATGTAGAAGTCATTCACCGTTTCGTCAGAAGTTGTGTTTCTAGATAATGAGTTCTAAGAAATGTATCTTTCCTGCCTAGAATAACCATATACCTTACAGTAAAACTGAGCAGGTTACCACTTACTGGTAACAACATTTATGAAGGAAGAAAAGCATATTTTTAATTATAAAGAAAATTTTTTCTCACTTTTTTTTTTAAGTGAACTTTCAAATGAATTCTTCAAATTGGAGAAATTATCCAAGAGAGAGAACAAAACACATGACCAAGGCCTCAGACCTTTTTCTTTTCCCTTAGCTCTATGAACAGGCAGACTTCAGGGCAGCTGGGCACAAACTATGGAGTTTATGGAGAAAGAAAACAGGGGGACAACAGATAGGCTGGAAGGGAGGAAGAACCATGGGGAGCAGGAGCATGGACATTTGAAAGCTCTAATAAAAATTTAAACTTGATGTGCCCAGCAAGTCTAGAGACAAATAGATGATGATTTCATGTTTCTTGTGCCTGAAGGAAAGCAACCTGGTTAGATCTGAATAAGCAGGAAATTCTTCAGTTTGTTTTCCAGAACCTAGAAAAGTTATCCTAAGACCGTGACTAAAACCTTAAAGGCATTCCTCTGTGGTACATTTTTATCTTTGAGAATCACAAAATCAAGTTGCTTACACATTGTACACCTTTAAAATTCCTTTGCATTTCTTTGTAAATCCTGCAGCCTAGATTAATAATATCTGCTGTACCAAATATAGCAAAATCAGATTATTATCAAAGTAAAAATAAAATACATATGCTAGCTTAGTTTTCCCAAATTGAAGTTAAAAAAAATCTGCATTAAAAAAAAATCTTCACGACTTAAGAGTAAAAATCTTGTATGTGGTCTTCCAAAATGTTGCATTCATTTTAAGCAATTTTAAGCATTTAATATTTTTCCAACAATCAACTCTTACATTTTTATTTAAAATTTCAAAGGCAAAAATGAATATTTTATACCCATAGCTACTATTTTCCCAACTTCTTTCTTTCATTTAAAAATATTTGCTTTTGACCAATCTTCTTCACTAAACATTCTTCACCTTTGTCCCCCTTTGACTCAAAACCATAGCTAATATAATTTCTTAGTTCTTGGGATTGATGCTATTTTTTTAAAAAATATGTATTCTCAGTCAGTTTACAATAACTTAAAAGCAAGAAATCAAAAAAAAAGTAGGGGAGGTGCAGGTGGAAAAGAAAGAACAAAATCAAAAATGGATGTTAAACTTTTCACACTGATGACTTTTTCTGCTTGCTTTACATGTTTAATCCTCAGCTATGTGCGATGTGGCCCTGCTCTTTGAATCAGTCATTGGGAGGTGCTCATGGCTGAGAACAAACTCTTCCAGCCTTTAAAGCTTCTTACAGTATAGTTTATATGCTTTGTAGAACTAATATTTAATTTTAGAAATTGTATTATATTTGAACGTCCCACTTGGAAAAATTGTCAACTGACAGCTGTGGAAACCAAAGTCATCTAATTAGTCCAAAAAAACAAATGTTTCTATGGCATCTCTCACTACAGAACACCAAAAATTCTTCAACAAACACATCAGATTAAAAGAAAAACATATATTGGGGAAGAAACAAGCTCTTCACACTGAGAGAGATTTAGCTGGTGATAGCAATGGTGTCGAACAGTGGTCTTCAGGACGTTTTTCAGACTATGTTTAATTTTGTAAAATAAAAGTGTATATTTGTATCCTGAATAAGCCCCCAGGGGTAGAATCTATTTTCATAAAACAATTTCACAGCTGTTATTATGGACCCCATTCAGACTGTTAACTACCCATTTTGTTTCCGCCATATTGATTTTTATTTGTTATAACAAATCCACACTGGCTACTTGACAATTGTTTGTGAGAAAGATGAACATGCATGGGACAAAGATGGCAAAAGGACAAGTAAGTATAGCAGGAGTTCTCTGTAGGTTTCCATTGCCCCTGAAGCACTGTTTGGAGGAGAGTAAAGGAATTTAGGCTGGCTATTTGGAATACAAATTATTATTTTTTTTAAACTTTTTTTTTTTTGCATAGAAAAACTGAGGTGTAGGCCAGAGGTGTGGGGTTGAGAGGATTCACCAGAGACAGAGTGGAGAACAGGTAGATTTACTGAAATACACTGATAGGGAGAGCAGCAGGCTAGACAGGAGAGGTCTGCTGTGTCTTATGTGGGTTAGCTCCCTGGCTGGGAATTAAACTCAGGCCTTAGTGGTGATACCACTGAGACTTAACCCCTAGGCTACCAGGGAGGTCGCTGTAATAGAAATTATTAAGGAATAACAAGAATCTGTAAAAGTACTAATGCTTTAGGATACTGTGCATTTTAATTATTTAACTGATCTAGCAATGACTTCCCAAACCTTTTGTCAATTATCAAGTACAATGGGACATTGATATCAATCATTATGTTTTGAAAAAAAAACTTATATTGACAGACACTAATGCATTTTTTTTTAATGTTCAGTTGATAAAACAGAGCTAATTTAAAAAGGTTACTTGGAGCTAACTCCTGGTGAATAGAAATTATTATCTTACTATGATATCTTTGGCACCCAACTTAGCAATCTTAAAACCATTTTTTGGCTGCACTGCATAATGTACTTCCTGACACCTACTGGCAACATAAGATTTTGCACCCTAGTTCCATAAGACACTGAACTTCCTGTTACCTAAGAAAAATTTATGCTTATTTTATGAGTAAAATAAAACTTTCCTAGGAAAATATTATATCTTGAAGCTTGACAATCAGTTTGGACAGACTAAATTATGCTGTGCTAACAAGTAATCCTTAAAACTCAATGGCCTAAGTTAACAAAGTTTTAATTCTCGCACGTACCACAGTCCTACTGCAAATTGTATTTATGAATGGAATGAAGAAGATTGAAAGTCAATTCTACCTCCAACACCACCATTAATGACTAGTCTATGGCTCCAAGGAATAGTCACTGATTAATTTGCGATATCTTTTTTCTTTTCATTAATTTAAGCTCTTTTGGTATTTGCATCTGTCCCAGTTTTAGAATACATTCACTACATGAAAAGACTTCATTCTTCACCTTATTGCTCTTAAAATTTTTTTTCTGTTGGTCTCATCTGATTATGCTTCCAGGAAAAGTTCACCATTACTTTGTTAAATTATTAAAAATCAAATTTTAGTTTTATTTAAATAGTATTAAGCTACCAATTAATTTCATAAGCATTGATATCCATAAAAGATTGTCTTCCCACAAAATCCTTTATATTTCTCAAATAATTTTTAATGTTCTCTATCTAGTTTGTATATTTTTAGATTATTGGGATTTTACATTTTTGTTGCAACAATGAGTGGACTTTATTTCTATATATTACTAGCATATTGTTTTTTTTTCCTCGTGTAATAACTAAAAAATAATTGTATACATTTTCCATGTGATATCATTTTGTATTTTCTTGAAATGAATCACTGTCCTTTATGACTTGCACTTATATCTCTTAGCTGTTTCATGTCTTCCATCATAGATCAATGTCTATTGGTTTTGTTTCTACATTTAATGGTGTTCTTCCTTGCGATTAACTGTTGGAAATGTAGGACTGTAACCATTTTTTTTTAAAGATTTATTTTTTTTTTAAATTTATACATACAAGCTGGGGTACATGCCAGAGGTGTGGGGTGGCGAGAGGGTTCACCAGAGACAGAGTGGGGAGCAGAACAGGCAGATCAGAAGTACACTGCTGAGGGGAGCAGCGGGCGAGGCAGAAGAGGTCTGCCGCACCATGTGGGATTCTCCCCAGCCGGGCGTCGAACTTGCGTCGCCGCTGCCGACAGCTCCACAGCACAGCGCTCACCGCTGCGCCACCGGGGAGGCCCAGGACTGTAACTATTTTTTAAACCATGTTGATGGAATATTGTATGCTATTATTTTCAGTATTGGGGATTGCTGATTTTTTTAATGTCTTATCAAAAATAATAATTATTTTTTAAGTTGACTTAGTAATTTAATGTTACACGCTATAATTCTTTTTGCATTTCTGAAATAAATTCTACTTGATATTTTTATGTAGTGTTCAATATGTTGACATTTTATTTATTTTATTGATATTCTTGGTATAATTTGGTATTTTATTTATTTCTAACAGCAGTTATAGTGTGTTTATCACTTAAAATTTTATTTAACATTTGCTAATAAGTTTATACATTTGCTTTTACTCTATTGAAAAAATGTGGTTATATTTCTCCATTTTAAAATTTTCCATTAATTTATTTTCAGTTGATCTTATTCCTTTCCAAAATGTAGATTTGTTGACATTCTTCACAACATGTTGAAAAATATTTTATTTATCTATTTTTATTTTTAATAAATAATATTTTAATAAATAATAAATAATATTTAATAAAAACACTTAGCAAATAATAAATGTATGCATCTTTAATAAATTTAATAAATAATATTTTTAATAAATAACATTTTTATTTTTAACGAGTGATAAATAATACTATTTTTATTTTTAATAAATGATAAAAAATGAATAATATGATTTTGGGCAATTAGTTCAGATCATATCTCTTCAGATATATGTTACCATATCACATCCACCACCAAAACACACATAACCCTCCTCCGTAAATCACAGAGCTCCCCTCCACCACACACACACATTGTTTCCCACTCCACACTTCCTCTCCAGTTGCCTTGGCTCTGCAGTTACACTTCTCTGATTTCTTTTGGTTTGCTTTTGTCTGTTCCTTTGTTTTGCTTCTCTATATGCCACATATGAATTAAATCATCTGGTATATTTGTCTTTTTCTTCTGACTTATTTCACCTTGTATAATCCTGTCCAATTCCATCCATTTGTCACAAGTGGCAAGAATACATCTCTTTTATAGTTAAATAGTATTCCATTGTGTATACATACCACTTCTTTATCCATTCATCTACTGTTGGGCACTAAGATGTTTCTAGAACTTGGCTATTACAAGCAGTGGTGCAATGAACGTAGGAGTACTCATATACCTTTAAATTAGTGTTTTTGCATTATTTGGATAAATACCAAGGAGTGGAATTGCTGGGTCATGTGGTAGATCTATTTTTAATATTTTGAGAGGTCTCCATATTGTTTTCCGTATGGCCTGGGCCAATCTGCATTCTCACCAACAGTGTACACGTGTTCTTATTTTCCACGTCCTCACCAACATTTGTTTTTTTCTGGTTTTTGATATGCACCATTCTCATGGTGTGAGGTGGTATCTCTGTGGTTTTGATTTGCATTTTTGTGATTATAAGCATTTTTTCATGTGCCTGTTGGCCATCTGTATGTCTTCTTTGGAGAAGTATTCACTTAGTCTCATAAGAAAAAAAATACACACACACACATTTATGAGTTCACTTTTGTATACCATTTTTACTTTAACATTTTTGTGTATTACTTTTGGTATCTTCCATGGCTTGGTAATTCTTTAAGAAGGTGTGTTTTTATTTCTCAGAGGTTGAACTTCTTTTTCAGAAACAAAATTTATGTTTTCCATTACATCGTTTTCAGCTATTATGGTGCATTATTTTGGTTTCTTTGGATTACTGACTTCATGTTCTGGCATTGTTTTTAATAGATGCTTCAGCCCATTATGCATGAAGAAAGTTACTAATAACTAGTAATGTCAAGATAACTAGTAATTAGTAATGTCAAGAATGATGAAAAACTGAGATTTTTCCCTACTCAATAGCTAACATGCCAGCTTGCATGGTTGTATGACAGGAGGAGACATGTCATTCCAGATCGGAGAGAAAGGATTTTTATTACTCACAACAATAGCAGTCACTAGAGTACTATCATATAGTGTCAGTTCCCCATTCCATAATTTCCACAGAACAAGGTGAGAGGACCAGATGACACCTACACATCCATGACATATGCTTCAGGAGAGGAATCTCTGAGCTTAGGAATCCCAATTCCTTTTTAAAAGGCACTAAGAATGCCCGTGCTTTGTTTCAAGGGAGACTATTTCTATCTTCCGAGACTAAAGAAGCCAGTTCTTTGCTCTAGAAAGAGGCACTATTTCTCTCTCCCAAGATTATTTTCTATAAAAACATCCTTGGAAAGGTAGTCTGGAAAAAAGTGCCTCTGCTTGCAGAATGGGCAGAAATGCAAGACACCCATGGAAAATTATCTCCTAGTAGGGGATAGAGGATAAATGTTCAGATACATATCAGTTCTAGCTTGTTCAAATTCTTTATATTTTCTTTTGTCAGCTTCATATAGACATTAATAGAAAAACATAGAAATTTGTTTTACTCTCTCTTTATGATTTATCTAATCAAAGTGTTTTCATTAACAGTTTAAATAGACAGACAATCAGATAGATAAGGCTGTGTTTTTAAAGTGTCATTTCTGGGACCTTCCTGGTGGTGCAGGGCTTAAAGTCTCAGCGTTATCAAGCCATTGCCAACCACTGCTGAGTTCAATACCAGGCCAGGAAGCTAACCCACATGGCACAGCAGACCTCTCCTGTCTCGTCCGCTGCTCCTCTCAGCGGTATATTTCAGTAGATTCTGCTTCACACTCTGTCTCTGGTGAATCCTCTCATTCCCTGCACTTATCTTAGATCCCCGTTGTATGCATAAATAAATAAAATAAATCTTTTAAAAAAATAAAATGTTGTTTCCTATACTGTTGATAATTTTGTTTCATGTGTTTTAAGCTATTCAACTTTAGGTAGTCAGTATTGTTATTTGCTTACTCCGTGGTTTTGTCAGTATATAACAGCCAACAACTTTTTTAGTTCCATTTGTGAAAGTTACCACCTTGCCTGTAATTATTTTTATTATTATTTTTCTTTCCCTCTCTTAAAAATAATAAATCACTGAATTAAGTTTTGTACAATTTGATACATTTTTACTTTTTAATAAGAAAGATTAAACTATATCCACTAACTTTCTTGGTTTGACTTGACTAATTTTTCTGTCTGTTTTTTGTTTGCTTATATTTGGCCTCTATTCTAAAACTATTTGTTTAACTTGCTCTTGTGTTCTCGGAGTTTTAGAAATCAGACATCCTATGTTTAATTTTTTTAGTGGTTATCTTGTCATTATTAAGATATACACATATCTACTTGTTTATTCATCAAAATAGCAACAAAAGTTTCTTATTTATTAATCGTGCTTTCTTTATCCCTTCCCAGTGTCCAGTAATTAATTTGGTTTTGTAAATGTTGTCATTAGTATATCGATACATATTTCTTTTCAAGAAGTTGGAGTTTCTAGAATGTGGCATTTTCATTACCTTAATGATGCCATTTTTAGAAAATTTTTACACTCTATGACATAAGCTTCAGTAATGACTTTGCAGATTTGTCCCAGGAGCAAGGAAAACAAAAGAGAACATAAACAATTGGGGCAATGTCAAACTAGAAAGTTTCTGCACAGCTAAAGAAACCATAACTAAAGCAAAGAGACACACTACTGAATGGAAGAAAATATTTACACACCAACCATCTGATAAGAGACTAATATCAAAGATCTACAAAGAGCTCATACAGCTTAGCAAAAAGAAAACAAAAAACTCAATCAAAAGATAGCCATTTCTCCAAAGAAGACATACAGATGGTGAACAGGCACAAGAAAAAATGTTCCTCATAACTTATCATCAGGAAAATGCAAACAAAACCAAAATGAGATACCACCTCACACCAGCGAGAATGACACATATCAAAAAGACCAGAAAAAAACTTAGAACTGGTGAGGATGTAGGGAAAAAGGAGCCCTCCTCATATACTCTTGGTGGGAAGGTAGTCTGTCCCAGCCCTTATGGAAAGCAGTATGGAGGTATCTCAAAAGATTAAAAATGGATCCACATGCAGGCTTCCCTGGTGGCTCAGCAGTTAAGCGCTGTGCTGTGGAGCTGTCGGCCGTGGCGACGCGAGTTCGACGCCTGGCTGGGGAGATTCCCACATGGCTGGCAGACCTCTCCTGCCTTGCCTGCTGCTCCCCTCAGCAGTGTATTTCTGTTGATCTGCCTGTTCTGCTCCCCACTCTGTCTCTGGTGAACCCTCTTGCCGCCCCACGCCTCCGGCCTGTACCACAGTTTGTATGCATAAATAAATAAATCTTTAAAAAAAAAAAAAGGATCCAAATGACTCAGCAATTCCATTCCTAGATATCTATCTGAAACCATAACATTAATACAAAACACTAATTTGAAAGAAAACTTGTACTCCCATGGTTACTGCCACACTATTTATAATAGCCATGCTATAGAAACAACCTAAGTGCCCCCAAACAGGTGAGTGGATCAAGAAGACGTGGTGTATATACACAATGGAATACTATTCAGCTATCAAACAAAGATAAACTCATGCCATTTGCTGCAACATGGATGGAGCTGGAAGGGATTATGCTAAGGGAAATAAGTCAGAAGAATTGGGTGCTGTTAAGAATACTCTTCCTGGCTTACAAATGGTCATTTTCTTGCTGTCTGCTTAAGTGGGCTTTCTTGGGTGTGTGCACTTGGAGAGAGAGACATCTTTCTTCTTTAATCATCTTGTTGAGTTAGGACCCCACCTTTATGGTTTAATTTAATCTTATTTATTTCCTAAATAGCTGATCTCCAAATGCATGTACACTGGGAGTTAGATTATCAACATATGACGAGGCCACATAACAATACTATCACCCTTGACATCTTAGTATTTGTTATAACCTGCACCGAGAAACCCCTCTTACTTTTCCTTATGTGATCAAATTCATTTTTCACTAGTTCCAGGAAAACTGAATGGAATCCCTAGGTGGAGCTACAAGCTCTGGTGCTATATGGTCCTTCCCAGTGGATGTGGATACAGACCCTTTGTTAGTTTTTTGATAACCCCACTTTACCATAAATTCTTTAAGATCAAGTTAGGTTTATTACTTACCTGGGGACTCTTGGTTCTTTGGGCAATGTCTATCTCAAAATAAACCTGTAATCAATGCTACATAACCTTAAAGCACAGGTACTAGGCAACTGATGTTGAATGGGACACTTTGAAATTTTAGGAGAGACAGGAGGAATGGTTGGGGATGAGGGAGTAAGTGGGAGCCAGTAGGAACAGTCCTAGATGACTGAGCTCTGCATTATCACTTGACCACCAGGACATCTCAGGCTGCTGGGCGGGGGAGGCCACACATTTCCAAAGCAGGTGATGACAGTCCAAGTCTATTTCACAAACAAATATTATGTGAATTAGTAAAATTCTGCTGTCTGGCATCTGGGAAATGCTGTATAGCTAAGTTGCCTGGGGGATATATATTTCATAAAGCGGTAGAAAACAGTAAAGCAAACCCATCAGGGGTTTTTAGAGAATAATATTAATCTCCCCAAGCAGTCTTTCTTCATTTTTTTTCTTTTGCAGTGAAAAAGGCCTCTTGGTGATAAGCAGGTCCTTTGTAGATTGAATAGGGATCAGTGACCCTTAAATTTAGCTAGAAATAATAATAATTTTTTAACTCTCATGATCAAAAAGATTTGATGTGCCATTTAAGAGTGTAAAGATGGATAAATTATCATCAGCTAAATTATTTCCACCATTGTTTCACATAGTATACACACCCATAATGAGAAAGGGAAAGATTGGTGGTCAAATCTTTTAGCCTGAACATTCTTTTGGGTACATATTGTCCCCAAACTACATTCACTTTTCTGATTTAAAAATAATACTAGACCTTTGATCAACAGATTTTTTCACAAGATGCTAAACATTTAGAGTGAAAGGAAACATTCTTACATTCACTTAACAGAACTACTCTTTCAGTTGGTTTGCATAGATTTATTTTTGAATCCTGAACTGCGTGCTTATCTCCCAATTAGACACTTATGTCATTGCCACATTAGCATGTCCTCTTCCTTCTCCAGAATGTTCTCCTATAACCTGGTTTCTTTTTTTTTTTTTTTTTTTTTTTTAAAGATTTATTTTTTATTTATACGTACAAGCTGGGGTACAGACCAGAGGCGTGGGGCGGCGAGAGGGTTCACCAGAGACAGAGTGGGGAGCAGAACAGGCAGATCAGAAATACACTGCTGAGGGGAGCAGCGGGCGAGGCAGGAGAGGTCTGCCGCACCATGTGGGATTCTCCCCGGCCGGGCGTCGAACTCGCGTCGCCGCTGCCGGCAGCTCCACAGCGCAGCGCTTAACCGCTGCGCCACCGGGGAGGCCCCTATAACCTGGTTTCTTTTGCAACTTCCCTGGGAACCTTGCTCCAAACCTTCATGCTCTAACCCAGATGTGCTTCACCATGCATCCTCAGTATTGGTGTGTGTGGGTAGAATTGTTGATATGTCAGGAACCCTGGCTAATCCCCTCCATGCATTCTCCTCCCTTTGTCTCCTTTTCCTAATGGATTACAGCTTCATTCCTGAGCAATGTGTGGTTAAATACAATGGAGATCTTTCCTTTAGGAGAGTTTGAAGAAAGTTTCATCTCATCAAGGTCTACTCTCTATATCAAAGACTTGAAAACTTAAGTCACTTTAATATAAGGGAGAAATATTTGCATTATAGAGAAATCATTTTTTAAAAACCCTATTAACCTATAATTTGGTAAATAAACCTGTAAATAAATTATAATTTATAATAAATATCACTAAAAGATATTTTTAGAGCTGCTGAGTCTACTGAATGTGTTGATTGATACTTCTAATTTTAAGTAAGTTATTTTATTTTAATATTTTTTACTTAGCACTGAAATACTGAAATTAATATGAAGGTCTTCAGGTCAAAAGTCTGCACTCTGCTCACATAGCAACTTAAGTTAGACAACAAAATAGGTTTTGTTGACATAAAAGAAAAATTATAATTGTGCTTTTGATTTTGCAAATAAAAACTTCACCAAAGTTTCTTGTCACAATATTGTTGGCATATTTTCTTTTCTTTTATCACTGCAAAAAGATTTTAATAATTTCCTAAATAAAGGATTAAAATAAAAGATTCAAGTAGAGGTAGATATTATTTTTTAAAGTGCAATATTAATGACAAAAGTCTAGGGCATTTAGAAATAATTCAAAGTATGAATGGATGCCCTGGAAAAAAATGCTTTCATTGACAACTGAGTTAATTATAGTGATTCTGTCTTCAAAGCCCTATTATTTGGCTGCAAACTTCATTGTAGGTTAAAAATGGACTCACATCAGCTTCTCTATAGGTGTTGTGTTTTATAAACTTTAAAATAAAGACTTCATTCTTTTCAATGAATACAAATACTCTAAAAAAGATATACACTCAAAATGATTACTCCATGACATCTGAGTTCTTTATAATTATTTTAGAATAATATTTCAATTGAGATTTTAAAGCAAGTTTGTAAAAATTAACAGGACCATAACAGAAATATATTAGGTACACACATTTGAATGTGCATTTTGTAAATTATGTTGATAAGAGAGTGTTAGCTAATCCATGTCTTTAATTCTCCATGCAATTCTCCAGGAGACCAGAATGTGGCTATCAGGGAGTCATTCGATTCTAACAGAGATCCTTTCTCTATAACTAATTCAACGCATGGCTATATGGGTAATTTTGAACAAGTGGATCTTTCTCCAACCTGAAAGGCTGCCAGGAGGGTGAATGAGTGAGGAAAAGAGGGTTTCAAAGGAGTCACAGAGAACCACAAACTAATCAAGAAGCACCACTGTATTGCCACAACCCTCTTACAGAAGTGCATTGAGAGGTGGGGATATAGAACAGAGAGGACATATCATTACAATCAAATATAATATAATACCTAGGACAACAGTTGGAAATGATTTTGTCATCAAACAGAAAAATTCAAAACTGTAGAATTTGCCTATGTTTGTTGTGAGGACTTTTTAAAGAACTATTATATTTCCCCTCATTACTTTACAGAATTTCACATGGTAGTGAAACATAAAATACAAAAGACTAGAAATACAAAATGGGAACTGCCATTGTAACCTTTATATCTCACACTTAATGAAAAGAAAGCTATTTAGCCTAAGATAACATTATACACACATATGAATTATGACTAGTCACTCTAAATTTAGATATGACTATTTTATTGAATCCAAGGTATTGTCATAAGTTATTAGAGTGTTCAGTCTTCCAGACCTGTGAAATCCTGACAAGTGGAATATATTTAGGGTCATAACATTGTGCTAATATTACAGTAAATACGGGAAAATGTGATTTTGCAAATGTCAATGGAAATACTTAAATAGTACCAATAAAATGAAAAATCCCAATGAGTTAAAGCAATATCATTGAATACTTCATATTGCTTTTGTTGTATTTCAGCAGAAAGAAAGTCAAACAGATAATAACTAGGAAGATGGTAAAGAGCAGTTTTTGACAGTGAAGCAGAAACCTTGTTATGTAACAGGGCCTGTAGCCCACAAGAGCGACAACTTTCTGAGTCTAAAGGTTTGGTCTGATGTTGCTTAAATATTCCTTCCCAAGTATAAGAATAGATGTTAGATCTGGAATCAGGCTAAGTCCACAAAGGTCAGGGGAGTACATTTTTAACAGGTGTCTCTTTATGATGTAAATTAGATTGAGTACAATGGAGTAAGTGACATGTGAGAAGTAGTGTTTAAAACCAAAGTGAAGACCAGCTTAGGGATAATTTGAAATTTGTTTATTCATTTTCAAGCATTATAAGATGAGCTGGGAAATAAGAACTTTTGAAATTTTAATGGATAGGTATGTTTTTTCATATATCCTTATAATTCATCTTCCTTTATTCAGTCAGAGATATGATTATCTCAAAGTATGATTATCTTAAAGAAAGTGAGGATTATTAAGACAAAGATACAAAGAACTAGTGAATTAAGATTTTAAGACAGGACAGATTTTAAAACTTTTTATGGGTCAATAAAATTGCAAGTTAGGATATTCAATGACAAGCGTGGACATTATTGGAGAAAAGTGATTTCTATAACAAGGTTCTCTCAAAAAGTATAGATTTAGAAGTCTATGTGCCTAAGCAAGAACACCTCTCCCTGCACCCTCACCTGCCCTCCCCCGGAATTATAGAACAAAAAACAAAACAACTATGGAGGAGGAGTGGTGAGATAAACAAGAGAACAGCAGAGTAAGTAAGATGTTTCTGTAGCCCTGACCACTATTCTGCTACTCATCCCCTGGGCCTCCTCAGAGAGCAGAGAAAATAGGAGCTATGTCTGAGTGGACAGCCCTTCTGAGAGCTACGAGGAGGCAGAACATCTGTGTGCTTGGGAACACAGCTCCCACAGTCACAGTTCTCCATCTGGGCCCCTGCATGAACAGGCTTAGTACCCATTCATGGCTTGCTCCGGGGCCTCATGCACCCATGGAAAATAAGAAAGTTCAGTCTCCAGTGGAGTGGAGATCCTCTCCTTTCAAGGGTCCTGCATAAAATGTGAGGGCCTGTCAGATGGCATTTATACTTAGGCAGCTGGTAGGACTTTTCTCTTCAAAAGCACACTGATTTGGTCTAAAATTGACTGTGCACCTTTGCTTTTTGCATTTTCCCTTTGCAGACAAGAGTTAGGTTGGTAATTTATAACTCTTACCAAGCTGAGTGCACATTTATGAGATTTCACTGAAATGAATCTATTATATGTTACCTACTATTTTCACGTCTTTCAGTCTCTTGATGTCAATCTGTCCTTTGATACTTTTATAAAATCACATGAGCCTCTGTCCCAAGTAACTGATGAAAACTGATGCCTTCCCCAGTTTTTCTATGGATTCTTCAGGGGGTACTGGGTACACATGCCTAACAACAGGAATTCCCTCTTTTTAAAGTTCACATTAAGTCATTTCCCTTTTATAAAAGGCCTACAATAGTTCAGTAAATCTTCACTTAACATCATGTATGGTTTTTGAAAACTGAGACCTGAAGTGAAGCAGTGTATAATGAAGCCAGTTTTACCATATACTGATGGATATAAACAAGAGGTAAGTTCCTATGGCATATTTCTGGTCACAGAAATATTACTAAACTTGTACAAAAAGACCCAAAACACTTCTGATATTGAAAATAATTTATATTCATCCATCCATTCTTTCATCCATTCATTTTTTAGAGTCCTTATTCCAGTTAAAGGTGGAGGGTGGCCTTAGTTTATCTTAGCAGCTCAGGGCACAAAGCAGGAATCAACCCTGGACAAGACACCCTCTTGTTGGATACCCTCTCACACACATCTACACTCACCCAGACTGGGACAATTTAGATATACCAATGAACTTGACCTGCACATCTTCAAGGTGTGGGAAGAAACTGGAATACCCAGAGAAAATCCAGGCAGATCTGGGAGAGTGCATGTAAACTCCATACAGTCAGCAACCCAGATTGGAATCGTTTTCTTTTCCTTATCAAGACTATAATGAAAAGACTTTGAAAGAAAGATACAGTATGTTAAGGATTTACTATACCCATTTTTTTCATAGTGAGAAAAAAGTTTATTTACATACATACATGTATGAGTTAGAAAGTGGCAGAATGTTAACCATTGTTGAATCTAGATACAGAATACATAGAAGTTCACTGTACTACACATTCAAATTTTCTGTATATTTAAAACATTCTATAATAAAAAAGACAAAACTTCATGAAATGAAGTAATACAATACTGAAAATAGGGCTTAGGACTCCCTGGGTTAAGTCTCAGCACTGTGAAGCTTTCCAGAGCTACTATAGCATGACTTCGATACCCGGCAGGGGAGATTCCCACATGGTGCAGCAGACCTCTCCTGTCTCGCCCGCTGCTCCCCTCAGCAGTGTATTTCAGTCTATCTGCCTGTTCTGCTCCCCACTCTGTCTCTGGTGAATCCTCTCACCAACCTCCGCCCCCACCCCCCACCCCTCTGCCCCTCTGCCCCTCTGGCCTACACCCCAACCTGTATGCATGGATAAATAAATATTAAAAAAAAAAAGAAAGAAAATGGGGGTCCACAGCATGGACTACGGGCCCAGACTGGCATTTTGTCACTGAACCTAGGCCATGGGAATTGTTGGGAAAATATAGCTGTTTTCAGGCCCCTGCCAGAAGATGCTGCCTGTGGCAGCCCCTCCTCCTCCTCCAGGTCACCAGTCAGGTCTTGGGTGCAGAGTCTGAGCCTGCTGGCGGCCCAAGAGCACTGCCTCAGGGCACCACCCAAGCTGCCCTGCAGCAGAAGGCTGCAGATGGCTACATGGTCCAATCAGGCCTGTATCAATGGGGGGATGGGACAGGGAGTGTTCCTGAAAGAGGACCTAAGGCGAGGGAGGAGCCAGCTTGGGACTCCCAGACTTCCACATCCCAGACTCCTCCCACTCTATTTCCGGCGGCCAAAGAAGAAAAGAAGAAAAAAGCAGCATCCAGCAGCTGACCTCCCAAGAGAAGAAGAGCTTCACAGCAACCAGGTGGCTGCACCTGTCTCCAGCTCTGCTGCTCACATTGCTTGAAAGAAGCACCAAAGGCCCCGGACTAATGTCTCAAAGAGCTGTTGCTGGTGTGAAGCAACAACTCACACAGAGCTGTTAACTGCTCCTGATCATCAAGCACAACCTCCCGGTGCTGCTGCCTCCTTGCTGTCTGCTCCAGCGTCCAGTGCTGTCCATCCTGACCTTCAGACTGTGGCTATAGCCGCTGCGGTGTCATCTCAGTGGCCCTGCCTGTGAGCACCTCCACGGTGAGTTGGATACTGGTCTGCTGCTTGTGTGGCTGCCACAAGCTCTAGGCCCTCATTCGGTGGGACGGTACCGTCTTTGGATCAGCAGCCTTTTGTTTGCGGCATCTGAACACTGTGGACATCATCTGGGGTGAGGCATCCGGCTACCTGTGGCCTTAGAAACTCTTTGTTTCCCCCGCTTGTTAAATAAATCCCATTGTTGTTGTTCCCTGGGCCTAAATGGTTTAGGAATTGTGCACACAGTGAAGAACCTGCAGATAGTGACCAGCCTTCTACCTGGCCATTATCTTTGGATGGCTGTAGTACCCCTAGAGTCCTGTTTCAGTACCAGAGTAGGTTCCTGCAACAGAAAAACATTAGAGGAAAAACTGGTGAAATAAGATAAATTCTGTTATTTTATTGTTAATTTCCCAGTATATATCCCAATGGTAATATAAGTAAGATGTTTGGCATTAGGGGAAGGCAGGGATACCTCCACTGTGGACACATTGCCTCCATTTTCCAAACCGCGGAAAGCAATCCTTCTGAGGTCTTCCTCCCCCATTTCCTGGAGGTCTCCTTTGTTAGGTGCTAGGCCAGGTGGAGTTCTCTTTCTTCCACCAGGATTGGTCAACCCTGACGGCCTGTTTCCAGCACCCCTGCTTCTGACAGTCCCCTCCAAATGGCCTACTCCTTTGGGATCCCTCTCTCCCCACCTTTGCAAGCGCCCACTGCTTGAGGAGAAACCATGCATGTAAGCACCACCATCTGCTCTTTTGCAGTCAATGCCGTACAAAGTAGACAGTTTAACCTGTGTCTTTGCTGAACTAAAGAAAACTCTGCTGAGCTAGGAGGACAAGGTGCTCTCCAGATGGCAGCTGCCGGGCCTGCAGCACTGAGGTCCAGGCAGTGGGCAGAAATGTGGCATCCCTTCTGTCCAACACATGGTCCCATAGAAACTTCTGCTATGGCTGGAATCTTTTTGTGCCTAACTAGACATTTCTGGAATGTTGTTGAGATTAGGTCTTGCATTTATTATATTATATATAATTTAAAATACAAAATATCTTCTAGTTTTTATATACTGGTTGCCCTCTTTTATAAATATTTTTTCATTTTGGAATAATTTTATATTTATAGAAAATGTATTGTACCTGTTTTACAACAAAAGGCAACAAGTGAAGATCATGTTCCTTCAGCATTTGCTTGTGGCAGCATGGCTGTTATAGCGGCAGGAGGCATAGGGGAGAGTCCCCACGTGAGTTCCTTCCCTGGGAACTACACTCAGCCTCTCAGCGCTGAGCCACCATAACTGTGAACTGAGTCTGTGAGCATTTGTGCTTTATCCCGATTTATTGTGTGCATCAGTTAGCAAAGTGTGTTTTGAGGTACCAGGAAAACCCAAAGGAAATTGTAAAACTGTTAATCTTAGTGCAGAACTGGACATGATCAAAGCTGATGTCATACCAAAGGGCTGTAAAGGGAAGATGTTCAGGAACTGAAGCACCTATGTAATATTTTAGCTCTGACTGACTGTGTAGTAATGACTGCATTACAGTGTGACTTTAATTCTCAAAGGTAGGGTTGGTTGAGGGCAGGTTTGCAGCATGATTTGAGTACCTATGAAGAAATGTATGATAGAATAATGTGGAAGTAATTAGTCAAGTGTACCGTCCTATTTCAGACTTTCGGAGCAGCAACAGTAGAGGGAACTTGACCTTCCACATTGAGTCAGGTGAACATGGAAGATGTAGACTTTAGTGACCTGCATGCTCTGATGGAGTCAGACAATGATGAGATGTTGATAATTGGTCTTCTTCGTCTCTCTCCTGTACCCCAGTCTTTCATATCTCCCACCACCCTAACTCGGACCACTCAGCCTAACACCGACATCACCACCTCTCAGCTTTCCCATATGCTCGCTGTCTTATGATTCCAGTAAACAAAACTGCTCTGCGCGAATATTGTTTCTACTTTATATAGGTTGTATATGTGTCATATCATTTTGCTTTTACTGTATGTGAGTATTATTTTAGGTTTTACACGTTATTTGCTATGGGCTGGTTGGTTACTTCAAGAGTCTGGGAATGCTAAAATATCCATCCATATAAGTTAGTGGTAATTACTTACTTTTATGCTGTTTCCACTTACAAAAGTTTTCATAGGAAGCTTGACTTTCAGATAGCAGAGAAAGCCTGCTTGTGGCATTGTCTCCATTTGTTACTCTGAATTCTGAATTACTGACAATTTTAAAAACACCACTAATCCAGTCATTTATCTTTTTTAAAAACTTAGAACCAAGTATGTACCTGGTGATGTGCTAGTCCTGGATACAGCCCTGAAAGAAACAGCTAAGGGTACTGTTGTCATTTCTATAATGTATGGAAAATTTCCCAAATGTAGGTTAGTGGATGATGGTTGTACAAGGGAGAAATAACAGCTCACTAAATGGATTTCAGAATTTCTAAGCCATAGAGATTCCCTTCATGAGATCAGACTTCTTTCTGAGGACCAAGAATTTTGTCCTGTGGCTGACTCTTGCTCTTACTCTCTGTGCCAGTCTTTCATTAGCATCTCTTTCCCTCAGTCCAGGGTTTCTCTACACCACTCTCTTAAGCTACCAAAAGAGAAAACACGATCAATTGATTTTTAAAAGCTAGAACATAATCTTTTAGCTTACTCAGTCGTATTATAGTAGCCTGCTCCTTACCTTTCACAACTAAAAGTCCTTGAGTAGTGTTAGTCGAACAAGAGCCAAATGTCTCAAGGAGGGTTCATCAGAGGTTTAGAGAGGCCTACATACACCATCTTTCGATCCTGGAAAATGCAGTCTGCTACAGGCATCAATGTAGCGGCTGAGCAAAATGCTCTAAACAATGGCTGTGGAAGAAGCACTGTGCACTTGTGTCAGAAGAGAAGAGATGGCTTAGTTCTGAGGAGAACGGGAATGAAGGTGCACTGCTGCCCTACTGGGGGGAATCAAGTCTCTTTGCTGTATTTTTATTCTTAACAGTGTATTGAAAAAGCATTTGCCTGATCAACAGCTGCATACAATGGATGCATACTGTAGTGATATGTTAATTTACTCCCCAAAAGACCCATCTCAGACTGTCTGTTGAGCAAGAAAAGCAGCTGCAATTGGAATTACTTCCTGAGTAAGTTTACAATAACCCACTGTCTTTCTTGAAGGCCATCTATTTTCAGCCCTGGTCAAATAGATCTGTTAAATGCGATAGAATAGGAACCCTACATCTTCATATTTCTAATCTTCTTTGGTGGCATTAATCTGTGTACCCTTCAATTTAGTTTACACGTGGAAAGGGAGGGGTGCGTCCAGGCACTAAATCATTACTTTCTAATATTCTGCGAGTAAAAGAACCAAGGTGAGTAATCTAGTATAGGCAGAGTGTATCTTTGCCTACTATGCATTCAAAAAGTGAAATTACCTTGTTATGTAAAATGCCTAGTTACTCTGGTTGATGATTATAGGATGTTTTGAGGGATTTCTAGGAAAGATCAGAGTTTTTATTTTGTTAATGATACAGGATACTTCTTCAAAAGAACCTCAAATACTCTTTATTCCAGGGACTCTGGAAGTTGGGTGAAAAGCCATGACTCTCTAATGCGTCCCAAATCTGAAAATGAGACCTTATATTTTAAATTATACAAATCAAATAGCCAGCAGTTCCATTTCAGTGCAGTGGACACTGTGATCTACTTGCTCCCACCAATGATCCCTGTGGCTTAAGCCATTTTGATCACTGCTTTATCTCATTTGGAGAATCATGTCCTCTTGTTGCTGGCCTTTGAGCTTAAGCAGTCACTTGGCCTCTGTCTCCAGAATCCCGTCATCCCCATTAATCTTAGGGAGCCCATTTCACTGGGAACTTCCTATAACCACCCTTGGCCTCACCAAGTGTTTTTAGTACTTTAGTGATGGGACATCCACAGAGCTCATTCAAGTAACATAGTGGGGAGATGAGTAGCAGGTTCCACTTGCTAAATTAGCATTTCTATCTTTCAATGTAAACCTTCACTTACGTTATACACTAAAAATTATTGCACCTTAATTTGTATCTGGAGTCTTGGTTTCAGTCTACTAATCAAGTCTACTAATCCAATGAGTAACAAAAATTTACTTTTGTTTGATGCCAAACATCAGTTATTTTTAATTCACTCGATCTAGGAAAGGGCAATTACAGTAATAAATGTGGTTAAACCAACCTTTTGTTTCTGTCTCCCTGTACTAGTGTCCTCAGAATCCATTCACAGCATTTGGCTCGGATTTCTACTAATATAAATCAATAAAACTTTTCAATTCTTTTGATGGATAAGTTATCTACTCACATGTCAGACTTTTGTGCCTTCTCTCCTGTGATCTAAGTGTAGTTATGGATTTGAAAGTAATACAAGGTGATGGGCACATCTTGTAGAGAATCAGTAATCCCAAATGTCTTCCTTTGATTACCTCTCAACCTCTTGGTAGGGCTGAGATGTTCGAAACAGAAATATTTCTTCCTCCATAAGGATCTTGTCTTGCGAATATATCTTAAATCCTCCATAATGTGTACAAATTATTAAATGGCTTTATGTTGACTTCCATCATCACTTTTAAGCTCATGTTCACTGAGAAGGATTCTAACCTCCCCAGTCTTGCCAATGGAAAACGTGAACAATTTTATGACTTTTCTGGTTGCTCTTGAGGAAAAGAAAATCCCAGAGTTCCTCTTAATCACCAAAGTCTGAAATTTGAATGTTTCACATGAAATTCAAGATTTCCAAATTCAAAGTGTCCCCTGCTTTCCAGTGAGGGCCAGTTACAGCAGGAACCCTGTTATTGATGGTAGGCATGGACAACATTTTCTTTCTTTCCAAGATCCTTCTCTAGCTTGCTCACTTTGATTTCTGATCAATCTGTTGTGAGATCAGGGGATGTTGGAAATCATCTCTTGCTCACCACTTCTCTTACTGAAGTTGGAAGGGATCTGGTTTGGTTTCTCTCTGTTAAGGATAATTCCTCTTTTAGGTTGCCCTCACTCTCACCTGTGTGCATGACCTACTTTTTGCCCAAGGGAACTATGTATCCTTAACCCAATATAGAAGTAACCTGTCCCATTCTCCCTCTTGGAAAGAAGTTTTGATGTGAGAGCAACAGTCAGCCACAGTTTTCTGTATCCAGCAATTGCCTGGGAACATATATAAAATTTTTCAGGTATCAATTTGAAGTTCCATTTATTAAGATTGAGGTGAGCTGCCAAAGAGCCCCAACCTCTTCTTGGGTAAAAAGGGGGCTCACAGCACTTGAACAACTCTCTCCTTTTATGCCTTTTCTGTAATTGAGTTTGAGTTATATTATAAGTTTTAAATGTTTGTTTAAATGTTTCCTGAAAATGTGTGTCTTCATCTGGAACCTCATTTTAGCATTTCATATCTGTTAATTTTGGTAGCACAACTAAACTCCAATTTAAAATTCTGTTCTATTTCTGTGCACTAGCACAGAGGGACACCTTTCTCCTTATATCTTTTAGATACATGGAGGACTAAGGGAGGTTTTTGGTACTTGAAGGAGAAGCTGCTTATATGTCCACATGTACTTTATCCAAGAAAAGAAAACCACACACTTCTGGTTGTTGGCTGTCTTTGTGTAATCAGCAACTCTGCCTGGGACCATTAGAAGATATGACAGCTTCCCTGTCTGTTCTGGTGTCCCAAGATGAAGGGACAGAAAGGCGCTTACCCACTGGGTTGGGATTCCAGGGTTGGGAACAGCATCAGCCACCCAGTGACCCAGAAAGAAGGGAAAACTCTGTGTTCTACTTCTCTTTTCTCTCCCTGGCTTCATCAATTCCTGTTGGAAAACCGATTAAGCAAGCATAGACCTCTTTGAAACATGGAGGGCACCTTAAAGCACAAAATCTCCAGTGTTCAATTTATTCTCAGGAGTGGGAATGAAAAGGTATTAAACTGTCCCTGTCAGTTATTTTCTGGATTGTTCACCTTTTGGCACAAAGGCTTTCAGCATGAGGAGATGGGGAGGCCAGTCTCTAAATTGGCAGTGGTGGCTATTTTAAGAGAATGTACTTAGATCTGCTTGGATGTGAGGAGATTCTCCTTCATTGTAACTACTTTACGTGGTAACCTAAAGCAGACTGTCTGCTTAGGTGACAGAAGTTGGGAGGACACAAATAAATAGCTCAATATGTCCACATTTTTTAGTGTGATGATAAATAAGAGAGTGTACTGCTCTCAGGGCACAACATGTGCTGGGTCTGTAATTCTTATCTCTACTCTTGGGAAATCAAAAACATTCCTACTGACTTAAGCCGGGTTCTGGATAGACAGGTGAACCTGTATCTCAGCTTCAGGTAGGATGCTTTGCATTGGCAACACATTGGCTTATATATTAAAGGGTATCGATTTACTGTGGCATGTAAATAAAATAGAGGTGAAGGAATATTCAGCAAGGTCTTGTTTCTCACTGACACTTAAGGTCTGCCTTTGCCATACATTTGCATGAATGAAGTGACGATTAGCACCAACTAGGGCTGTGTATTTCCATTCATTGTATAGAAGAAAATATCTGACTGGACCATTTTAGACCTTATGCCTGCCCATCCTTTAAAGCTATGATTGCTGTAAGAGATGTGCATTATCCTAATTGAAGACTAGTTTGGGGTTGATTCCAAGTAATATTCTCTGCCAAAACTTAGGGCTGCTAATCAGGAGAGGGGACAGGCAATAGCTTTTTTGTTGTTGTTGTTAATTCCTAATCATAGGGGACATTTTTTAAATGAAGTAAGGAACTGAACTCTAGATTTTTTCCAGGTCCTTCAGAATCTTTTCTCAATAACTCAGGTTATCTCTTTCTTAAGAGGTCTCAAGTAACTGATATTCATTTCCTTATGCACTTGGAGGCATAAAGCTCATACACACTCAAATTTGGCTCCGCCAGCCAGACTTGGACTGGAATAATTTTCTCTGTAGTTTTATAGTGTTTCTTCACTCCTTTCAAAAGCATTGATTTGATCAACATGTCATAGTGGATCCAAGATTCAGAGTTGAATTAACATTTTACATCAGGTTTATTTATACATGCCATATATTTAATGATTATGACAAAGAGCTTAAATGAGCTAGTCTTTAGATTATTTTTGCCTGGTGTTATTTACTTTAACTTTAACTCAATACAGTTTTAACTAAGACTGTGGTTGTTGTTACATGGAATTATTACTTAGAACAAACTGCTTCTCAGTATAAATAATCTACTTTGTTTGGTTAGGATTTATTTGGTTCTGATCTATTGTCTGTTTTTAACAAGTGCTGGAGGTAGTTGTTAGGCCTACCATTGGCCTGGCTTTTTGTTAACAAATGGCAATTATGATTACTAACCATGGCAATATGAGCGTTAGCCTATGAGTACTAGAAACTTCCATCAAACTATAAATTTTAATGATGTAAACACAATAATTGATCCATATTTTTAAAAATATGATTGGCAATAAGGTATTTCTTCAAAATTGTTAGGACCCTTCGTTTTTAATTCTAGGTTTTCCAACAAATGACCCTCCTTATTTTTACAAAAGCATATTCTTTGGGAGGGAAATTTGTGTTAATCTTTTTTGATATCCAAGAATTTTTGTAGTCTAATTTTTTTATTGAACTTTTCTTACTCTTCATACTGTCTAAAAGTCAACATGACAGCACTTATTATTGAAGAGAAAAGGAGAAAAAAGTCCACTAGACCATTTCAAATTCCTTTCTAGTATGACAAAGATCAGAATGAATTTAATGTAGGCAAATGTAATCAGTCAATGTACAGGAAGTTTAATTTCTTATATCCTTAGGGAGAAACAAAATCTAAATCTAAAGATCATTATAAGTATGAGACAAAAAGAATATATTTAAATGAACAAAACAAATACAACCCATTTTACAAAAGACTATTACTCAGAAATATCAATATATATTAATATCTGTGCCCACTAATAGTCTTTAATCCCTGAATGTGACACCAAGTACTATGCTTAAATCTTGAAATCATTAAATCTATTATAATATCATTTTACTGTCCACTTTTGCTTTCTTTTGTTGTATGATCAATGCATTTTTATAAGTTTATCTAAAAATTAGTTAGCTACAAATTTATTAATTTTTTTGTTCAGTATTTATTTCCATTGATTCCATACCTTGATGTACTGTCACAAAAGAAATATGTGGTGAGGTCAGTGAAGAAGGAAGGGGCAATTAATTTACTCATGGGATCAGGCAGAATATCTTTACTTTAGCACCAACAGTGATAATTCACTTGACTGTGTCATTTAATGCTTGTAAACCCTCACTTACTGTACCAGGGTGAGTGAGCCAAACCCTGTGCCAAAAACTGTGTTACACATAAATGACTTAATTCAACCTCCACAAGGATCTAATGACCCAGCAGGTATTACTCCAATTTCATAGATTAGGAGATTGAATTAAATAATTTTTCCCCATTTTATATATTTAGTATGTGGCTAGAGTTAAAACCCAAATATGTTTAATTACAAGTCCATAATTTTTCTATAACACCTTATTATTTCTTTCTAGTTATATTCTTTGGGGACTCAACTCTAATAGGAGGGCAAACAAAAATGAACAAGTGGGATTATAGCAAACTAAAATGTTTAGAAAATAAAGTATAAGTAAAACAAAATATGCCCTATTGAATGGGAGAAAATACTCACATATCACACATCTGACAAGGGGCTAAAGTCCAAGATCCATAAAGAACTCATACAACTCAATAAAAAGAAAAGAAAAAAAAACCTGTTCAAAAAATGGGCTGAAGAACTAAATAGCCTCTTCTCCAAAGAAGACAAACAGATGGCCAACAGACACATGAAAAAAATGAAATGCTTATCATCAGGGAAATGCAAATCAAAACCATAACGAGATGCCATCTCACACCTGTGAGAATGGCCCATATCAAAAAGAACAGAAACAAGTGTTGGCAGAAATGTGGAGAGAAAGGAATCCTCATACCCTGTTGTTGGGATTATTGATTGGCCCTTCTCATGTGGAAAACATTATGGAAATCTCTCAAAATATTGAAAATAGATCTACCATATGACTTAGCAGTTCCACTTCTAGGTATTGAACTGAAGAATATTAAAACACTAATTTGAAGAGATGTATTCCGTGTTCCTTGCAGCATTATTTACAGTGGCCAAGTTACAGAAACAACATAAGTGCCCAAAGACAGAGGAGTGAATAAAGAAGATGTGGTGTATATGCACAATGGAATATGACTCAGTTATAAAAGAAAAAAGAATGAAATCTTGACAGTTCTAACACTATGGATGGACGTGGAGGGGGTTATGATAAGTGAAATAAATCTGAAGGAGAATGACGAGTTCTGGATGATTTCCTCATCGCCGGAATATAGAGGAACAAAGCAAAGTAACAAACAATACTAAATGAAGACAAACCTTAGAAATCAGACTGCAGAATTGAGGCTGCCAGCAGGGGAGGGTGGAGGTGAGGAGTAAAGTTGTGAGTGGCACTACAGATTGTGAGGGAGGATTATGGGTATTTTGCAGCCCTCTGAAGAGGGCTGAACCTGTATACCTGAATTACATACATTGTTGTGAGCCAATGTTACCTCAATAATAACACAATATATTTTGTTTTCTTTGTTTACAAATTCCTGATAAAGTGTAAAAAGCATAGCAAAATAAAAAATAAAAAGAAGCACTTTTACTGTTCTAAAATTTTTTTCCAAATTTTATTTTTTCCTCTTCATTTTTTTTAAGTAAATTACATTATGATATTAGCTTCAGGTGTTTATTACTGCAACTCAACATATGTATGTATATACACATTAGCTAAGAACTGGAAACAACCTATCTGCCCATTGACTGATACATGTAAATAAAGAAGATAGAGTATAAAAACACACTGGAACACTACTCAGCTACAAAAAAAATAAAATGAAATCCTACCATTTGCAACAACAATGACAGCTCTAGAGTGAATTATTCTGAGTGAAGTGAGAGAAAGACACTATCACTTTAATCACATGTGATATATAGAGAACAATACAGATGAATTAAATAAAACAAAAATAGACTTTTAGACTAGAGGATGTTTTGTGATTGCCACAGGGATGGGGGAAGGCTGGTGGGTAAATGGAACAAAGTAGAAAATGGTAAAATATTTTAAATGTTCAAAAATTTTTAGTATTTAAAAATAAACACTTTTTTGAAAGTTTTTTTTAAAAACAAGTAGATTATTATTAGACTTTTTATCCTTAATTTATGCCTGGTCATACAATCCAATTTTCATTAATCCAAAATAGGTTTGTAGGTTAAAACACCGTTGAGTGTTGGGTTCTAAATATTTCATTGATTAGAATATTCTTATTTGTTCACATTTTCATATCCCTGAAATCAGGATGACTTTATAATTGATAAGGAGATGTTTATCATAGTGTATCATAGTTTAATTTTTCTTTTTTAGTGTCATTTAAATTTATGACATGTTTTCACTAGATGGTTTCTTAGAGTTGATGAAATATGTTACTAACTCTTTAATAAAACTTAATAAAATGTGACAGAGTAATCAGATTCATGCCCTGTTCCACTCCACATCATCTCATAGACTGGATTAGAAAAAAAGAGATTTCTCTGTTTAGAGCAAGGGTGGACTTGGGAGTTTTATATCCATTGTCTTTGACATCCACTTCCCTCTAATCATGGAATTTTTGCTGCTTCTTTAAATCTGCCCTTTGGGGCCTCCCTGGTGGAACAGGGGTTAAAGACAGAGTGCTATCAAGCAATCGCCAGCCATTGCAGCCTGAGTTTGATCCCAGATCACCACATGGCGTAGCAGATGTCCGCTATCTTGCCTGCTACTCCCCTCAGCAGTGTATTTCAGGAGCTCTGCCTGTTCTGCGCCCCACTCTGCCTCTGGTGAATCCTCTCACTCCCCACACCTCCGGCTTACACCCCAGCTCTTATATACATAAATAAATAAATATTAAAAGAAAACAAATCTGCCCTTTGAATAGTAAAATTGTATCAATATTATGAATTCAAATTATCTATATTCTCTTCCTCCCACCTCTTTGATAGCTATGTTAACCAAGAGTTCAACCTTTTTCTTAAGGGTTCTTTCTATAACTCCCTTAAAATTTATATAAAAAGGGAAATGTTTGGCTATGCTGTAGGTATGTGTAAGTATATATATAGGATTTTAAGTGATTAAAGTATAAAGTGCTTATTCTTATTGTTTCTTATTAGTATTATTCAGTCATACATAAAGATATTTGAATTTTTCCATTGTGTAAATTCCCACTGCTGCTAGTGAATTCAATACAACTTTCATTGTTGTATGAAACACAAGCTATTTTGAAGTTTCCTCAAAACTCCAGTTTTATACATCCTCAAATCTTTCACTAGTGGTTCTAGGAGAAACTGAACTTTTCATTCTTAGAGTATCTTTTTAATTTATGTTGTAAAGATGTCTCTCAGTTTTCTCTTATTTAAGTTGAGGACTAGTGATATTACTTCACCATCTTGCTTATAGGATAAATTGGCTAATATATGTAAAGCTTGGAACAAATATCTGCCACCAAATAAGAGTTCCATAAATATTTGCTCTTATTATGGGCCATTTGGTATATATCATAAATGGTTAGTCCTTTTTCTGGGTATTTTATCGATCATAAGTTACCAGAAGGCCAAAACAATGTTGTGTACACATTGGTGTCCTTTGTAATACCTAAAATTTTGCCTTATGTAATCTGAAAATCCTATTTTATACTGAAGGGTAAAACTTCTTAGAATCCATTCACTGCATCTGTAAGGCTTACCCAGTGCTTGTGGGAAACAGCAGGTTGTGTAGATCCCATTTAAACTTAGCATACTGGAAATAAATGGGCTTTGGAATCAAACAAACTGAATTTAAATCCCAGTTGTCTTTTACTTTGATATTCGGGGTCACTTAGAACATATGAACAACTTACTTCTGTAAAAGCTTAGCATTGTTTGTTTATACTATGTAGTGCAGTGGAAATTAAATCATAAGTATAGGTGAACTACTTAGCACAATGTATAACATATACTAGGTTTTCTGTAAATAGTGACTCTTGATAGCTATTACACTGGTCAACAAATTTTTACAAAAGTCATGTTACTGAAATAAAATTGGTCATTTCCTATCAATTTGTATGTGCTCAACACAAATATGACAGTCAAATTATAATTTTGGCTCTAGTAATCTGCAATACATTGATGTTTACATCACAAAATGCATGCCAATAGTAATAGGCCTACGGTTAATACCTGTACAAAATCAAGTCATAGACTACTTAGATTTCTTTGCTTGTCTCTTGTACAGCTGTTCAGAAGCATCTCTGGGGAGTGTCCAGCAGTAGTCAGCCAGCGTTGTAGTGGACCATTTTCCCTGGTATCTTTGTACCATTGATGGGATATCTTGATGAAAACATTCGCCATGTTCATCACTAATGATACCACAGTTTTCAGGGAAGAAATCCAGATGAGAATGAAGGAAGTGAATCTTTAGAGACATACTGCAGCTGAGTTTCTTTTTCTTTTTAAACGTCCAATGTTTTTTTCTTTTTTTAAAAAAGATTTATTTATTTATGCATGCAATCTGGGGTACAGGCCAGAGGCGTGGGGCGGTGAGAGGGTTCACCAGAGACAGAGTGGGGAGCAGAACAGGCAGATAGACGGAAATACACTTCTGAGGGGGGCAGCACGCGAGGCAGGAAAGGTCTGCCGCGCCATGTGGGAATCTCCCTGGCCGGGCGTCGAACTAGGGCGTCAAACTCGCGTCACCACTGCTGACAGCTCCACAGCACAGCGCTTAACCACTGTGCCACCAGGGAGGCCCTGCAGCCAAGTTTCTGATACTACATCAGCATGTCTTCTACTAGTACCTTGTAGTTTTCTGCCCTAACATTCTCAAGAAAGTTTGTAGACATTAGGCGAAAAGCATTCCATGCTTGTTTCGCATCACCCTGCAGCAAGTTGTAGAACCGGTCGTCTGAATGCAGACGGAATGTTTGGGTAGACTATTCTTGATTTCTTTTGCTCTGTTATTCTGCTGAAAAGAGGAGGAACCAAGCAGAAGGAACAGTCTTTTATGTGGTTGCTTGTCTCTCTCCACACCATGGGGACTGCAAATGGCATTGATGGTCTTTTGCTATTGAACCACTGTGAAAGCTGTGTTGTACATGTAGCACAGCATATATGCGGGGCCCAAGGCTTGTCTTGGTCACCAACCTTGCATCTGAAGTAAAGAGGATAAACCTTCTTCACTTGAGAAGTGATACTTTCCTTCTGGTTAGCAAATGTCACTTCCCCACAAATAGAGCAGAAATTGTCCATGCCATTAACACACTTTCGAGGGATGACTGTTCTGTATTGTGCCTAAATGGATAAAATAATAACAGTTCTGTGGAACAGAAGCTTCAACTGTCTCACACAAAGTCTGAAATATTTTCAGTGCTCAACCTTTCCGACAGGGCTTTCTATAGTGCACTGCTGACCTCAGCTTACCTCAGCAGCCGCCTGGCAGTAGCATTGCATTGCATCAGAAAATGATGCAATCAACTCTGGATGATGTGTGCATGATGGTATTATGTGATGTGATGCAATAGGACATCATTCTAGGCTGATTTAGGATGTTGTTGCAGTCTTACTGGATAAATTTACATCGTGAAACATATAAAATGTATTACATGAAATATCTTCAAAACGAGCACTAATAAAAAATTTTCAGGGTTATATTCATATTCAGCACACCAAGATACTACAGATTAGGGCCTTTTTAAGTCAGTAATGATCTCACTGTTGACCACTGTTATTGCTACTTTAAAATTAATATTATATATATATATATTTTTTAAATACCTTTTTTTTAAAGATTTATTTATGCATACAAGCTGGGGTACAGGCCAGAGGCGTGGGGTGTTAAGAGGGTTCACCAGAGACAAATTGGGGAGCAGAACAGGCAGATCAATGGAAATACACTGCTGAGGGGAGCAGCGGGCGAGGCAGCAGAGGTCTGCTGTGCCATGTGGGAATCTCCCCAGTCTGGTGTCGAACTCGCAGTTACCATGTACAACAGCTCCACAGCACAGAGCTTAACCGCTGTGCCACCGGGGAGGCCTAATATTATATTGTACAAATTATTTAATGCCACTAAATCTCAATTTCTTCATTTAAACATGAAACTAGCATTGCCTTATTTATATGATCAAAAAGGTTAAGTGATATGCAAACAGTTCCTATGAAAATGTCTTTAGTGCCTTCTTGGTGACCTTACGCGTTAAGACTCAATGCCATCACTGCAACAGCCCAACTCAGAGGCAGCCTGAGTTTGTTCCCTGGCTAGGGAGTTGACCCACATATGGCACAGCAGACCTCTCCTATCTTACCACTGCTCTTCTTAGCAGTGTATTTCAGTAAATCCACCTGTTGTGTTCCTCACTCTGTCTCATACCCCCTGCACTTCTGGCCTACATCCCAGTTCTTCTATGCCAAAGTAAAGAAAATCTTTAAAAAAAGAGAAAGAAAATGTCTCAACAGATGTTCTCCATCCCTCCAGAATCTCCTCCACCTCTTATTCCTTGATATGACAAAGGGCAATTTCCTGTTCTTTCAAAAGAGGTATTTCCTAAAGTTCCCCAATACTTGAGTGTACTGTACTATTGTGAAAACTTTAGCAAAATGAAAACCTAAGGACTTTGGTTCTTTAGGTTTGAAAAGTTATGGGAACATTTCAAATAACCTTCACCTATCTCCCACCATCATTACCATTCCATATTCTGTAATTTCCCGTGGGTATCTCCAGTCATAGATTTTCAGTGGTACAGAGATTATTGACCCTTCAGTTCTTATAAGTACTGTTCCTGAGGAATTCTGTTTCATTATGTGATTTCTATATTTGCTCTCCAAGAGTTTTTTTCTTTTCTTTTATTTCTTTTCTTTCTTTTTCCTCCCTCCCTCCCTCCCTTCCTTTATTTTTTAGCATTGTAATTTCTTTGAACAAAGTGAAAATATCCTAAAAAAAATAGGAACAGAGCAGTGGGCCCTTTTTCTGATGTATTGAAATAAAAGCTCTAGGAAAAATCCTAGGTGCTGTGTTTTTACAGTTTTCCAAATAAAATGAGAAATATTGACTGGATATACAGACTTGCACTTAGATACCACTATTACAGAGGATGGAATTACATATTGATGGGCATAATTTGACAGCAAATCATTATTATCTTTTCATTGAAAGATCAGAATTCAGAACACAATGGTCAGGCTTGCCAATTTGACTATGAAGTTGTTAGCAATATGATAGTTCAATTGCAATTGTGCTTATTTCTTCTCTGACTGGAATCGTGGCAGTTTCAGAGGATGTGAAAGAACTGAGTTACCTGGCAATTGATTGAAGCTGGTTATAGTCTCCCACTTCAGAAACTGGCTTATGGGAGGGACCATTTAAGACTACATGGCAGGATCACCGAAAACATCTGGTGTTATCCGTTCCACATCTGTTCCAAGAACCACAACCTGTGACGTATAGAGTAAAAAGTTCTAACTAGAGTCCCAATACCAGTGAATTTCTTTTCAGTACTCTGCTTTTTGGAGATTGAAGCAAAGTACAAGAAATAAACCAATATCTGGTCAGTTCAGATTCAGAGTTCAATACACTACAGCTTATTACCTCACCAACAATTCATACTGACCCCAAGGCCCTGCAAAGTCATCAATCATAAGAGAAATATTAAATTAGCTTTACTGTACTGTACTTAGCAAGGTTGTAAAGTGGACTAATGCATTTTGCAAAGATATTTTTTCAGCTACTTAAGTTGAAGCAAAGCAGGTTTTTCTATTTAACCCTTCCGTTATCCAGAAAAAAACTATCCAAGAGAAGTTAACAGAGGTTCTCTAGTCATACAAATGACTACTGGAATGGGTCCTGTTGGGGTTTTTAATTTCACCAGAGGGTATAATATACATTATGAAATGTTAAGAACACGCCTGATCTTGGCTTACCTTGAAGCATTCATTATGATGCCTGTAAGTCACATTTAGATACTGAAGAGAATGTCAAATATCCAACTCCGACATCAGTGCTGCTAATGTCAGGGGAAGAGACATCATTAGAGAAAAAGGTAACCCCAGTCCCCCATGAACCCGTGCAGAGAGAATATAATTAATCACTCCCAACTGTCCCAACCTTGCATTTGTAGTTCCTGACTTAAGTGGAATGTGCCTACCATTTATCTTCATTATTGGACAGCAACATTAATAAAAATCAGTTGAAGATCTGAGCATGGGATCACTTCCTATAGATTCCAGTTTAATTCAGGAATGCTTAAATTGAGGGAAACATCCTTTCTCTGTCTTTGAAATAGAGTCTGTTTTATGTGATACCCAGCTACAGCAATAAACAAAGATGATGCAGACATGAAAATCCACATTCAGTTCTTCCATTGATTATCTCCAGACATTAATTTTCAATCTAATTGCTTGGGTTGGCATTTTCACCTCAGTGGTACTTACATATGCCTACAGATCTGTTTGATCACAACTCTTGGGTTTTGAATTATTTAATACCAATCCATTTAAGAAATGTTGTCCTTCATACTCTATCCAGAATTTCTGCAGAGAAATGAATATAATGTGATATTGAATAAAATAGAGTTTTTAACCCAGATCTCCTTAATAGTTTACAATCCTTATAATCCTGAATTATTTTCTTTGTTCATGAAACAATTGCGTTAGTGAAATAAAAATCACAAAACACTTCCCCATTCATCTCAGTCTAAAGAGCATTAGAACACAATTTACATACAAATAATAAAGTGTATTTGTCTCATGAAAATTATGGCTTTACAAAAATTTTGTTCCATCTATTTAACTGCAATCTTATAATTTTTAAATTCTTGGCTATGATTTTATGCAGTTTAAAAATCAGTACCAGATTTTTGCCTAAATAGGTGCTTAATTTAATCTCAGACTGAATATTTAACACTGGTCAGCTCACTTAGTATTGTGTGGACACCAGCCTCAAGCTGCACAATCTTTGCTCTTAGGAAATGTCAAACAACATCACCATCTTATCTGTGCAGATGTGATCCCTCAGCTTCTGTGTTCTCTCTAACCTACATATTGTTGTTTTAATGGTAACATTAGTTGTTATTTCATGATTTTCTGTACTTAATTGTAATATGATATTACATTCAGTGTTTCTCAAGAAAGGAAAATTATGAAGAAAGCATAGTTGCTGGGTCAGCTTTTATGACTCATTTTGAAATAGGCTTTTCTCTCTTTTCTAATACAATTGCTTATTTTAATTGAGATGTCAGTATCTTATCAAATATTATTTTTTCTAGTTAAAATTTTCAAACTTTCAAAAGATATTTACAACCCTATTTATGCATACACACATCAATATACAAACATGAAATTCTAATATATAAACAGGCATCATACACTTTATACCAGATCTAACAAAACTTTAGATACACCAAGAAAATTACACATTTATAGATTCTAAGTGACCATTATTTACATAAATATGACCAGTTCTCACATTTATCAAGGGTAATACTATATTACTCATATGATTGCTTCACAGAAAAATTACATAGAAAATTATCTAAAGAACTTGTTGAATATTTTCAGGTAAGCAATTACCTTTTCTGCCTGTTGAAGCTACTTCGGTTTGAGGTATACAAATGATTTTTAAACTCTTCATCCTACCTTCCTTGTAGACAAACTCATACACTTAACAGTCTGCTTTGACGATCCTTTGAGAATGGTTTCTTAATGTGTATTTAAGTGCAATAAATAAACTTGACATTTATAGGAATAAAGGAAATGGATATGAATTAAGCTGGAAAAATGAAGTCTGTAGTTGAGCAGCCATGTGCTTTGCTAAAACACAAGAGAAGCTTCTGCTGTTAAAGAGAAGAAAGAAGAGTGCTTGGAGATAAGGCTGTGCACCCAACTCCCTGCTATGGGTACCCAATCTGCTTGCCCACCCTTCTTCCCACAGAGACCCCATCAGAATTGGCCAAGAAGAAAGACCAAAGTCCCATTAAGGAAACTGCATCCAACTCCAGGGTCTTTGAGCGATTTGCTCTGCATTCCAACAGATTCAGACATGGCTCTGAGATGTCCAATAACATATAAAAAATCATTTTTTCTACCTTCTATGCCATATCCAGTAATGAACATTGGGGTGGGAGCAAAACAGTCCCAATTAAATGTTTTGATTTGGGAACGGAAGATGGAGGAAAACAGCGGTCACTTGTTCACAGCAATAGTGAAATACTATAGGTTAGAAACTGTGAAGACTTTGTCTTGACCATATAGTGGTTTCTTGTTTATACCCTGTGTCCCCTCTCTGCGAAGAATTGCTTTGTTCATTGTCTTCGATAGCTTCCAGATTTTTAAAAAAGATTTATTTATTTATGCATACAAGCTGGGGTGTAGGCCAGAGGTGTGGGGTGGTGAGAGGATTCACTGGAGACAGATTGGGGAGCAGAAAAGGCAGATCAATGGAAATACACTGCTGAGAGGAGCAGCGGGCGAGACAGGAGAGGTCTCCTGCGCCACGTGGGAATTTCCCTGACCATGTATCGAACTCATGCTGCAGAGGTTCTGGATAGCTTCACAGTGCTGCGTTTAACCTGTTGTGCCACCAGGGAGGCCAGCTTCCAGATTTTTTTTAGGAGAGTTTTTAAATTAAACTTTTGATGGGATTATATTTATATAGGAGAGAAGGCACAAGCCCAAGTGGCAAATGTTTTGGGGGGTAATGTATTGACAGCTAAAACAGCCCTTAGACCTCCTAGCCTTTACTGAAAGGAAACAAGCTGAGAAAGCTATGTGATTCCAGGAAGGCATAATTATTAATGCCAACTTGTTTCTAATATGCAGACTTTTAGTCAAATGCTTCTAGTCTGTTCCATTTGAGAATCACCATGGTCAAAGTTCTTTTCCTGTATTGTTCCTTGCATATAGCTTCTCATTTATTTATTGATTGCTGCTCTGGATCATCCGCTTTTCAATTTACCACTTGCCACCTTGACGCCATTTGAAATTGTAGGCATTGTTGAGGAGGTAGCCCTTCATCTGCTTTTGCAACTGACTGGCTCACATTTGAGAAATGGTAACCTACACTTCAGGGGAAAGATTCTGTGCCGCAATCTTATCTCCTGCTCTTTGGGGAACAGAGCAGTTGACGTTCAAATTCCTAGATTCTCAGCAAATGGACAGAGCTTCCCTTAGCAAAACAAAACTTCTTTTATTCTCTACTTGTGAAATGGGAAGTAGTTGTTTTCTGTTTCAATTTCTCGTTTTCAGTACCTTGCTACATGGCATAGGCAGTGAGCAGCACCAACACTCTGCCATGTTCTAGGTATGTCCTCTAGAGCCAGTCTCAGGAGGTATAAGGGTTGTCTCCCAAGTATCATCAGTAATGGTGTTGCCTGTGTCTGATCTTATCATGACATCGTTGCCAAATTTTAAGTTTTAGTTAGGGTAATACCAATGTCCGGTCATAGAAAGAGGTCACCAAGGGTACGTGACTACCAGTTAACCTGCCAGCTTGTCACCAGATGATCCTGTGCAGTCTAAAATGTCTAGCTCTCTCACCTCTCCTGAGAAGACACATTTCCCCATAGCTATTCCCATAGCTAGAACTGCTTCAGGAACACCGCCTTTTTTTTTTTTTTAAGATTCATTTATTTATGCACACAAGAGCTGGGGTGTGGGCCAAAAGTATGGGGGGGAGGTGGTGAGAAGATTCACCTGAGACAGTGGGGAGCAGAACAGGAAGATCTACTGAAATACACTGCTTAGGGGAGCAGTGGGCGAGACAGGAGAGGACTGCTGTGCCATGTGGGAAGCTCTCTGGCCAGGGATTGAACTTGTGATGCAGTGGCTGCCAATAGCTTCATAGTTCTGAGACTCAACCCCTTGCACCACCAGGGAGGCCCCAGGAACACAATCTTCAGGCAGTAATACTATTGAGATCATCTGGGTCCTTTACATGACTGAACTCCACTAAGGCCTCTATAAAAAGTCTTAAAATTCTGGTGGGTGGTTGCATAGATTTGCTTGTCTTGCAGTCACCCAAGACAAATCTCAAATGTAAATTCCCCCGCTTATTAAACAGCCACCTACCATTTGGAGTAGTCTGCCTCTTTCTTCAGTCTCTCCAGAGAACTCCTGAAGTTAAGAACAAACACTGGTATCAAAATTTGTTTTCTTTTTAATTAGTTAATTAAATTAATTTAAATTTTTATTGAGGTAATACTGTAACCAGGCTGAGTCCAAAGTCCACAAAAGGTGGTGTTCCCTGGAGGGGGTTTGCTGATGAGAATGAATAGCCCCAGGGAAAATGCTAAGTTTGCAGTTTGGGGTGGAGAGTCTGATGAGAAATAACAGGGACTGAAGGAGAAGGGGAAGGCAGTCTTCATGATGTAGGAATAGAGGAATCAGTGGCAGAAAATGTAGCCGCCAAGATTGAGAATTTGGAAATCAGATGCCAGAAGTTTTTGAGCCGCCAGGGTATAGAGTTTCGGAATGAGCGTTTTTGGAATCTTTAGTGACTTTGGGGCAGCGACTTTGGAGGCTTTGCAAGTAGATGAGCGATGGAAACTGTTCCCAGTTTTGTTTTTACTGTAGCCAAAGGAAGAAGGCAGAGGCCCGAAGTGGGCACCTTCCTAAAATGTGTGAGTGCAGTCTTTTGGGTCGGCTGGCCGCTGTAGTTGCTATTTGCAGTGTTGTTGGCCTGGTGCTGCTCTGGGACACCATAGCAGTTCCGGGAGCATCTCCAGTTGTCTTCTGTGTCGTCCTTGTGAGTTGGAACCTGGCCTACAGTCTGATTGTTGTGCGTCTGCAGAAGAAGGAAGACGCCATTCTGGAAATGTGGCCTATTGTTTGGAAGAGGAGCTCCACATCAGCAGTGACAGGAAGACACTGCCTTTGTTACTTTTCTGGGACTTAAAGGACTGGACATTGCTTTAAGTAAGGTAAACGGCCATATGTTGACTTCAGTAATTCTTTGCTTTTCCGTTTGTTAAATAAATCCCATTGTCGTTGTTCCCTAAACCTGAGTAGTCTTGCAAATGTGCTTGCGGGTGCAGAACCAAGATAGTGACAGGTAAGCAATTTGGGCACTGCCTTTGCCTAAATTTAAAAGGCCTCATTTTTCCCTGTATCAATACCAGTTCACAACACTACCTATGGTTGAGATGTATAGGATCCCAAATCTTCAGGTGCGTGCTAGCACATCACACCCACACACAAGGCACCATACTCCTCCCCATGGTCCTTTGGACCTCCTCCACACCTTGCTCTCCAAATCCTTGCTCTCCCCCTGGTAACCTCAAATCTACAGTCATATTTCTAGGGTCTGTTTTGGTTTAGGTTTGTCTGATCCTTTGTTTTGTTTTTCTATATTTCACATATAAGTGAAATCATCTGGTATTTGTCTTCTTAATTCTGACTTATTTTGCCTAGTATAATTACCTACAGTTTTATGTTGTGGCAAATGGCAACATTTTTTGCTTTTTTATAGCAGAGTAGGATTGCATGTGTATATATACTACATCTTCTTAATTCACTTGTCTGTCCTTGGGCACTTAGTTTATCTTTCTTACCCAAACAGTTCAGGAGCAGGAGGGTTTTAACACAGGTAGTGAGCTTCTGAAAACACCCAAAAAACCAAACCTGCATGTGGTTTGTTTCTCTATCAGTCGCATAAATGGTAAAGAATAGCTTTGTGATAAAAATATGATATTAAAGATTCCCATGTTGATTTGCACTCAATTTGTTGTCCAATTCCCTTCACATTGTCATGCATGGCTGAAAGGGAGTTGGAGCCTTTAGATGAATAGTTGTCACAATGAGCTTCTCTGGGGGATGGAGTCAGTTGCTGAAAGGAAGAAGAGGGTATGGGGAAGGAATTAACAGATGGCTAATCATTTTATAAAAACTATAAATTTTTCAGTTTCCTTTGTAACCAGGGCCCTGTGGACTGCAGGACAAACTGGTGTTTTTAATACTGCTTAGGCAGTGGAACTGTTAGAAAAATGTGGTGAATTTACCGCCGGCGCCAAAAGTTGCCACCTGCGGTCAGCCCCTCCCTCCAGCACCGGCATGTTAATTCGTCCAGTCAGGAGTTTTCTTGGGGGTGGGGGGGGATAGAAGTGGATATCAGGAAGTGCACAAGGCATCCATCCCCAGGAAGCCAATCCTCAGCCTAGATACCTCATACGTTGTACCTTGCCTGGAAAAGAAAAAAGAAGCTTCCAGCAGCTGACCTCTGCATGGATGGGAGGCTGGGCCCGCCTCTGGTCTTTTGCTGTAATTGCCTGGAAGGAAGGCGGAAGGCCCCAGGCCTGGTGTCTCAAAGAGCTGTTTGTGGGATCTTGCGGTACTGCCTTTTGGTGCTGCTGTTTTCCTGGGGTTGGTTTTAGTGTCGGGTGCTGGCTGTTCATCTGGACCTTCAGACTGTTGCTGCAGGCTGCTGCCCATAGTCTCAGCGGCCACCTGTAAGTACCTTCCCTGCCAATGTGAGTGCTGGATCCTGGGGCCACTGCCTTTGGCTGCCATGAGCTGCAGGCCCTCGTTGCAGAACGGAGACGTCTGGAAGAGCGGCCTTTTGTTTGGGACATCTGGACATGGACCCTAGGGTGAGATATCTGGTCACTTGTGGCCTTACGAACTCTTTGTTTCCCCTGTTTGTTAAATAAACCCCATTATTGTTGTTCCCTGAGCCTGAGTGGCTTTGCAATTGTGCATGCAGGTGAAGAACCCACAGACAATGACATGTCCTCTATTGGACCCTGTCCTTGGAGAGGTTAGTAGCCATACAGCCCTGCTTCACCTTCTCTTTCTCTTCTCTTTCTAGATTCTTATATTAATTTTCCTCATGGTGTCAGGAAACTCTCAAAATGTTGCTTCATTTTTTTTCCCCTTTGATTTTTCCTGCATTTGCATCTTTGAGCTCGCTGATGTGTTCTTCCACTTGGTTTATTCTACGTCCTTGGCCTTCTTCAGAATTTTTCATCTCTTCCATTGATCTTCCTACATCCTGCAATTCAATTATTTTCTTATTTAAAGTTTCAATTTCCATCTTATTTTCCTTGATTATGTTTCTTCCAACATTCATTTGCTTTTCTGAATTTTCTTGCATATCTCTGAACTGTTTTTTCTGAGTTTTCTTAGTATTATTCCAATTATTTTACTTACTTAATCATGGCAATTTTGAATTCTGTGTCTGATAGGTAAAAACATTCCTTCATATATTTATGGTTTGGTTATAGGGTTTTCTTTTCTCTCTCTGTGGGGTATTGTTTCCATAACGACTTGCTTGGCTGCTTAAATTTTTCTTTCTCCCCATTCTTTGCTTTGGGTTTGCTCTGCTGTAGTTGAGGCTTTTGTTGTGTGTGGTCCTTCTCTCCCATTGTTCTAGGCCCTCTGGTTGGTGGACACAGCAGTTTAGACCTTGTGTGGCCTGGGATCTCTCTGGTAGCTCTCAGAGTGGTTTTCTGATCCAGTGATTACTGGGGCCTGGCTGGGCTCGTGCTGGTTGCATGGGCTCTGGGTAGCTCACTCTGATGACCTGGCTGGAAAGCCATCAGGGCTTGAAAGACACTGTTAAGAGAATAGGAAAGCATGCTATGTATTGGGAGAAAAATATGTGCAAAATACATGTCTGATAAATAATTTTTATCCAAAATATATAAATAACAGTAATAAGAAAATAACAAACCAATAAAAAGATGGTAAAAAGTTTTCTACAGGTTTAGTTTCATCAATTATATACAGGATAACAGATAAACACATAAACTACATGGTCAACATTATTAGACATTAGGGAATTACAAATTAAAACTGCATTGTGATACCATAAAACAGCTAGTAGATAGAATAGCTAAAGCTAAGATTGACCACACCAAACATTAGTGAGGGTGCTGGTGCAATTGAATGCACATGTCTATTGGTGAGGATGTAAAAAGGTACAAACATTTTGGAAAACAGCTCGGCAGTTTTTTAAGAAGTTAATAATATACTTATCATATGATTGAGTCATTCCATTCTGAGTTATTTATCCAATATAAATGACAATATATATCCACACAAATACTTAACCATAAACGGTGATAGCAGCTTTATTTGTAATAGCTCCAAAATGGAAACTTGCAAAGTGTTCATCAACAGTTGAACAGAAAAAAAATTGTGGTATCTCCATAATATGGAACACTACTTATAAAATGTGGACTATTGCTATGCAAGAACATGGGTGAAACTCAAATCAATTTGGTAAGTGAAAGAAGCTAGAACAAACAATACAAATTTTATTATTCCATTTACATACAATCATAGAAGATGCAAATAAATCTACGGTGATGGAAATATCAGTGATGTTGAGCATATGAGGAGGAGGGGTGGGAGGTGGGATAGAAAGATTCTAAGGGACATGAAGAAATTGTTGTGTATGATAGACATCCTAATTATTTTGATTGTGGTGATAGTTTCATGAATGTATACAAAGAGCAAACTTACCAGGTTGTATACTTTAACTATGTGTAGTTTAAAAAACTTGTAAATTTCACAGTATCATTTTCAGGTATTTTGGCTCACAATATAAGCAAAAGAACTATGTATGATAGTTTATATATTAAATTTTAGTGAAATTATAGTTAAGAAGTTTTCTATGTCATTCTTTGTTATAAAGATAGATCATTAGAATTTCTTAGAACATGTTTTGCAGCTATCAAGCTAAAAATAGATACACAAGAACGCTCAGAAAGTCCTCTAAAACTGCAAAAATCCGTATTATCATTATAAAAAATTGTTGATTCAAATAAAAGTATACTTATTCAAAGCTGCCAAGTAACACATATCAATTTAAAATAAAAAAGATTTTCATTTAAAATTATTAGATATATAAATATTATTCTCCCTGTAGATTTGACATCATTTTACATCCTACATTTAATTTTTTTATATTTCTTTACATTTAGATTAAATCTATGTAAGGGTATACATGACACAGAAGTAATTATTTTGATATTACCTATTAATTTTAAATCTGTGTTGCCTTTACTAGTTCTGCTCCTTAGTGATATTTGTTTGAAATTTATCTTTTAGGAAATTATTTAACAATTCAAAATATATTTTTAATCATGTAAACCGTAGCCTATCCTCTCTTGCATTCTGTCTCCCTCCCTACATCTCTCCTTTCCTCCCTTCTTTCCTTCCATTTCCTCTTCCCTTTCTTATCACATCATCTCCTTCTCTTTGTTTTATTTTTTTCTTCATTTTTTGTTACTCTTTTAACTTATTTATTAAGCACTTATGATTCTAGGAATACAAGGAGTTTTGCATCCCTTCTTCACCTTAAGATATTTATTTCCTTGTTGGTGAGTAAAGGCAATGACAGTGGTCAAAAAGCTAACTTAGCAAAATGGAGGATGCATTACCTGGGCTATGAGTATGGTAAATGCTTGAGAGTAGAGCAGATGTAGGTCATACAGTATTCATGCACGTTTTTGTGGTCTTTTAATAAAAAGTGTATCTCATTATTCCAAGTCAAACAGTGTTATATTTACAGTAATCTTGTACAATGATTTCAGTAAAAAGCATCCACGTGAGTATTTTCTTGTCTTCCTAAAATTTTGTTGTTTGTAAAAAGTTAGAGGACCTAAATTGCTATAATATGATTACTCAAAATATCCATTAAAATGAAAACTGGGTATTCATCTATCCTGATTTTCTTTGGCTTGCCCAAAGAAAGTTCAACCAGCATTCATCTCTTTCAGTAATCATCTAATTGTTGTGTGATGTTGGAAGTAGTACTTAACCTCCATGAGTCTTAGTTTCCTCAGATCTGAAGGACTACTTTGAGAAATAAATCAGATAATAAATGTATCATAGGGTCTGGCCCATAACAATGACCAAAAAAAAAAAAAGAAGTATTTCTTCTACTGTCTTTAATTACTTTGAGTCAGGTCGTTATTGTTTAGTATAATTGAACCTTGCTTAATACAGTAAAATAATATTTAATGCAAATTTAATTGTTAGGGTATATATTACATTAGATAAATTATTTAGTGTCTTTACCACTTAGTAGTCTTCATTATTACAAATTAAGTTAAATTACTCTCAGTGATTGATTGACTGACAAGGCCGATCTTTTAGATGTACATAACGAGTGATAAGGGTGGAATAATCTTTCTAGATTTCTTGCTTCCTAACACACTGCATTTGGAAGCTCAGACTGCCATATTAGCTTTCCTAAGACAGACAGCTTATAGACTCTTGTTGATTTAATGTTAGTTTTCTTTATCCAGACATGCTGATTTTATGTTTAGGAGACAATATTAGTTTTCAATGTGCTGTCACCTTGTACCTGCTGGTGTTCACTCAGATTTTTATATGATATGTTAAGCTTTTTGATTTTGAATATGAAATCTACTCTTGATATTACTTAGTTATTCTGGCTTCATTATTGTTCCACATTATGACCTTGTTTCTGGATTTGCAATCCTGACTCTGGTAATCTTCGCTTTGAGTCTTGACTTGATTCCCCGTCTCAAATTTTCCATTCAGTTTTACTTTTGTGAAATTTGTTGACACTAATTCATCCTTTCTTAGTTTATAATATTAACAAGTCGATGCTTGTTTTGTGAGTAGTTTATCTTTTTTGATGACGACATGAAAAATATGCCAAAATATCATAAAAAAAACCTATGAGAAAACCTATGAGAAGGAATGCTTAAGACTGCATTTTGTATCTCCATGAAAGAGTCAATTATTTTGTTGAAGAAGGAATTTAATTTCTAGAAAAAAAAAACTGACATACTGAAAGTATGTCAAAGCCCCACCTTCCATGATGTTTATTCATTACTTAATTAAAAAAAATATATACTTAGATATCCTTCATCGGGGTTAGAAATTAGATCTCACAATTCTTAGGTATAGTGAATTAATATTTTTAATGATTTAAAATTATCAATCATTTAGGTCTTAACATCTATGATTGCTTAAGAAACAACTAAGTCAGCTCCTGAGTTTCCTTTTTCATTGGTACTTGTGGCTGATTTATCCATGTTACAATTGACTGGTTGTTCCATGCGGTAATATAAATCATCAATTTGACCTGCATCTAATATGACATTGCATTTACTCATTTCCATTTAATGACAGTCTATTATATACTCTGCATTGAGCTTGGAGCTGGGAATAAAAAGAATTTAAGGAACGTTGCTCCTAAACTCAGGGAACTTGTGTTCCACGTGATAACTACTTGACTTGACCTATTTGGAAAAGTAATCATTACTATTTAATTCTCTATTCATTTAAACTTGTTGCCTTGACAGTATGAAAAATAACATGAGAGAGTTGAAAACAATGAAAGAGTTATTTTGATTCGTTCTTTCTTCATTGTCCAGCTATCATCTGACTGCTAATGAAGAGAAGTCACTGAAGTAGTTCAGGTAAGATGTGATGAACCCGAGTGAACAGCAATGAAGAGTAAGAAGGACATATAAGGTCGGAATAGTGTTGGGAGAAGATACATTGAAATTTGCTGATAAATAGGATATGGGATAAAGGAAAAGTTAGTTTTGAGTGTGTATTATGTGAAATGTTATGGAGGTCTTGATTTAGGAGATGTGAGAATCTGAAAAGTGACAGGTGATCAATTCTTATTGAGACATCTTTTCTTGCGACATCTTTTCTTCTATGTCCGTGATGAAAGTAAATTGAGTTTGTTTTTCTAGTTGAAAGATTTAAGTTAAGTAGTATTTTCTTATTGATATACTGGCCGAAAGCAAGAACTTTAGGTCTGATAGTTTTGGGGCCTCATTTTGCTTCTTAATTTCTGTGTGACCTTGAAGGCTTAATACTCTGAGTCTTACTCTCCTCTTCTGGTGATAAAATATTACCATATTTGTGATGTTTAAATGGAATAATGCATGCAAGTATTTAGCAAAGTTTTAGGTGAATGATAATCACTCATAAATGTTAGTAATCTAAAGTAAAAGCAGAAAGTATGAGAGTCTTAAAAAAATTAATGAACGCAAAGAAAATAACTTATTGATAGCGACTAAATTAAATGGGATTGTTTTGCATAAAAAAGTATGAAGAAAAATTGTGAAAGACTGAGATGGAGTAAAAAAGATTTTTCCTGGATACCCTGAACTCTACTCAGTTATCTCTATCATTCATTGTCTTTAAGCTAATTTACAGCTGTATGATTTATAAAAAATTGAGTAATACTAATTGCTTCTTATCAATAGAAATACCATTGAATTATGCTCAATGGAGATGCAATATACTTTTAAATTCATTTCAGTATTTATAGTTGACGATTGATGTATACCTTTTAATTCTTTTTTGAGCTGGCTGCAACAACTTAGTGGTTCCCTCATTAATTAATGAGCCTTTTTCATATTTGTATGTGAGTTATGACTTGGCCTTAAAAATATCTTTTCACAAAAGTAAACAGGATTTGGGGCCTCCCTTGTGGCACAGCGTTTAAGCGAGTTCATTGCCAGACTGGGAGCTTCACACATGGCACGGCAGACCTCTCCTGCCTCCCCCGCTGCTCCCCTCAGCAGTGTTTTTACATGTTGCTCTGCCTGTTCTGCTCCCCACTCTGTCTCTGGTGAACCCTCTCACCACCCCACACCTCTGGCATGTACCCCAGCTTGTAGGCATAAATAATCTTAAAAAAAAGAGTAAACAGGATTTTTTTTATCACCTTTCAATTTGATGATGAAAAATTATGAGTAATATGGATATGGAAAGGGAAGTCAATAAAATATTTAATTGGAAGAAGGGATATGAGTATATGTTTTGAAAAATGCTATCATATCTGGATCACATTTCCAATATGATAAAATATTATTTTGAAATGTTTCAAACAATATTTCCTAAATATGTCCTGTGGAGCATGAATATATTAAGAAATGTTTATAGATGTTCTGGAAAATAATTAAAGAATCCCAAATTCAAATTATTTTGGAAAAAGATTAGATTAATCTAAGTTAAATAGATTCCTACTTTTAGATCATCTCAGTCTTTGCTAAGTTAAATGCATGTGCCCTGATTTAAAGGAAGGCTTGGGAAATTTTTGTAAAGAAAGTCTAAGGAGAGTCTAATAGCAGAGGAAGAAGTGGTGCAGAATTGTTCCACCAGTTATCTGGTTTCCAAGGACCTTCCTCCTCTGTCCTGAGAGGATTCACTCCCTTGGTAGGTTTTGCTGGAGCAACAGCAGTGGCAGAAAACTGGTCACTTGAACCTTTACAGGGTTTGTCTGAGGGCAGACCTGATTTTTCCCATAGTGGCACAAATAAATACCACAGACCCTTTAAAACATGCTGTGAACTCAATGTAGTATTTTCACACATCAGTTTATGATATATATCTAAAACTTACACATGTTAAAGTGTAATGTTACTTCAATTAAAAAAGCATGTTATATGACATCATGCTGTTATATTTCAAAGATAAAATTTGTGCTTTATTTTAGATAAGTTGCATCACTACATGATATTTAAAACTCATTTTCTATCACTATTAATAATATATGAGTTGATGTATTCATGCATTGGGAATATGTCAAATCCATATATAATTAATTCTAAAATGACACAATTACATATTTAATATTATTTTAAGATAGATGTTAATTAATACTTTAGATAATTTCATAAAAACAGGTACATGTAGAACACATATGGGTTTAGTTCCTAAAGTTATCATTTCATTTATATTTTGTCTCAAAGACATTTTGTTATTATACTTTAAAAAATGTGGGATTCATAGTCTATGTAGGAGTGTAGTATTAATTATACACAAAAAATAGTAGAATAGTATATACAAGGAGAATAGTATCTACAAGGAGACAAAGACCAAGATAGAAATAATTATACAAAAAAAGAAATAATTATAAATTGTTCAGGGTATTTATTCGAGTGTTTGAGAGATGTTTGGTTCTTTGGTATGGGGTAGATTTACCTCTTTCAGTGCATTAGAATAGCATGTTAATTATAACTTCACTGAGTTAAATTGCAGAAATTGTTTGGATTTATATTAAACTCTGCACATTTGATCATCATAACATTTCTCCTAATTGAAAGTGACAAATGCATTTAAAGACTGTTTTTAATTTCTTATTGTAGCAATATGCAAAGTAGAATACACCTTTTTCAAACACTTCATCTAAATGACATTTTTTATCTCTTACTTTGAAATTTTGTGAAGTAAAAAGAGGTAAAAATAAAATTCAAACCAAGTTTTTATTTTTTAAAAAAATTTCCAGCAGGTCACTGACATAGTTGCAAAAAACAATGCAGATCATTAACTTCAATAGACATTGGTTATACTGTCTATAGTAGTTTAGGGTTAACAATACTGACAGGAAGAAAAAAAGTTCTGTGATTATTTTCAAGTTAGGTAGGTACCCCAAGCATTCAGTTTCCTGATTGCTTTGTTCCCAGGATTTAGCTTTACTTTGAGATGATATAAAATATAATAGAGTGAAGTCATATGGATTTTACAAATAACTGTTAATGGCATATTTATGCAAACTCAGAATTGGAAAATACAGTGGTATTGAAACCTGGAGCTGATGATGAAAATACATAGACTTTAATTATGGAGATATTATTAGATCCTCATACCACTGTTCTACTTTAAGTAAAACTTAGGAGAGGGGCAAGGAAAGAAAATCTAGATTGTTAGATAAAGGTCATTAGTCAATTTATCTTCTGATTGATAAGAAATGGTTTAACATATGAAATGATACTCTAGCATTCTCCTGAGTCTTTTTACCACTGTACTAAATATAAGCTACTGTTCTCCAGGAACTCAAAACATGAAAGGTAACAGGCCTCATTCTTCACACACACAGATTTAGTATTAAAAAACATCATGACAATAAGGGCAGCAGCAGGAAACAAATGCAATTAGCAAAGGAAGCTTGGGTAAAACATTTAAACCCATAGTTTTTATGCATTAGCTCAATGATTCATTTCAAATTTAGGTTTTCAATTCATCTGTCTCCAGGTGTCCTCTATTTCATATCTAGATTTAATTTTTTTTATAGAATTATGTATCACTTGAACATATGAGAAAATAAAATTTCATCCTTCCAAATTGTTTGCAGCATCAAAAGGCACTGTTAATCCTATATATAAAGTCTTGTCCTTTATCTTCAAGAGTCATTTTCAGGTTTTTACCATATCATTACTTATTTTAGTTTTTATGTTAAAACTATCATTTGAGTGATTTACAATGTGCTGCCACATTAATTCTTATAATAGTATTTTGAGATTGCTATCACTGTTAATCTTTAATAGAAAGAACATAAAGTTTGTGATTTTCTTGAGAATTAATGCTTAATAAATGATCAGATTCTATGCGGTCTGATGATCAATTATGTATTAATTTTCCACATTCTTCTAGTCTCTTATTCTACCAAATGGAACAGGGTAGCTTTTCTTAGACAGATAAGCTACATAATACTAAGGTTAAATAATTATACCCAAGATACTGCTTTCCAGACCTACTTTGGAAAACACTCAAACAATCAAAATTATTTGCTTCTAAGGAACTAATATCAAGTTCTGGTTTTGGATCTCTGAAGGGACATAGATAACTTCTCAAGTATATATTCTTAATCCCCCAAATTTCATTTAATGTATATTATTAACATAACTTTTAAAACATGAATTCTTATTTTGCATTTCATTTTATTTATTCCACCTTTTCAGCCTCCATTTCTTGAAATTGATAAGTCAACATCTTCTGTCTTCTACTTCCCCATTTTTTAAAAAATGATTTATTTATGGGTACAAATTGGGGTGTAGGCCAGAGGTGTGTGGGGGTGGGGTGGGAGGATTTTCCAGAGACAGAGTGGGTAGTAGAACAGGCAGATCAACTGAAGTTCACTGCTGAGGAGAGCAGTGGGTAAGGTAGGAGAGGTCTCCTGTGCCATGTGGGAAGCTCCCTGGCTGGGGATCAAACTCATGCTGCAGTGGCTCTGTATAGCTTCATAGTGCTGAGACTTAACCCGTTTGTGCCACCAGGGAGGCCCTTCCCTATTTTTAAGCCTCATGATCTTATGGAAGTTTTCATATCTCTAGGGGTCACTGTGTAATGAATATTATCAAAATATGTATCACAGTAACTGAAAAAAAGTCTGTAAATTCTGTCTCCTGTTCCAGAAGTGGTGAAGGACAGACACACTGTGAAATAGTCATGTGCCTCAATTTAGCTTGCAAGTAATTTTGACCATTTCTTAAATTATTGACAGATATTGGCATCTTAGTTGATAATGTCCGGTTAGTCATTGGCAGCACATATAAGGAGATATTTATAACATCTAAAAGATTAAGAAGTATTTCCATTTTAGCAAAATACTGCAATATAGATTTGTTCACTACCTATCATGCTCTTCTTAATTAATTACTAATTTTTGAGATAAAGAGAAAAGAGATTTCAGGAATTTGTCAAGAGTCATGAAAAAAAAATGCAGTTTTAAACATTGTTATTTTCTTTTTTAATATCTCTTGAGAATAAATGGCCCAGTTCTTTTCATGTTTTTTTTTCTCAAATGCTATCTATTGCATTATGTAAGTATTACAACACATTACTTATAATACCATATTAAAAAAACACTAAGATAAGTTTTGTAGAGACTGTATTTGTTAGCTATAAAATAACAAAAAAAAAAAAAGAGAGTAGAAAGCAATGTATGTTAACCCAGCTATTGTGGTAGATCATATACTTAGATATTACTACCTAATTATAAAAATTGTTTTTATGTTAAAAATTTGATATTGTCCTTTCTATTTCAATTAAGCAGATACTATCAAAAAACTTTAAAAAAAGCAGTGATAGACATACTTAAATCTATATTTTCAGCTTGTAATTTTATTTATTTTGGATCATTGAAGGGAGAGCAATTATTGTTTTTTAGGCATTGTGCTTTTTAAACGATAATCATGATTTCATTTGACTATAGCCTACTTTTATGTGATTGGTATTTTGCAAATGAGACCCATGTCCAAGGTCATATGGAGGTTAAACAGCTTACCTGAGATAATAGAATAAGTGATGGAGAGTGATTTAAAATCTGGCCTGTCTGATTTTTGAAGGGTATGTTCTTTCCACTATTCAATCAAATAGGCTTTTTCAATACATAGTTTTCTTAGCATTATTTCAGAACTGCTTTTTTTACAAGACAATGCTGCTTTCTCCAGTGTCACAAGAAAAATAGTTCAGCAAATAATGAAAGAGGAGTCATTTAAAAGCTAAATGTAGAAAGTGGTATTTCTGATTTTTTTGGTTGAAATGCTGTAGATCTAATTCAGTTTGTTAAACATTTAATATGGTAGAACCATAGAAAAGATGATAAAGATAACAATGGACTTAAAAATGGGAAATATATTAAAATAGTAAATACCTAAATGCTTGAATTGTAGACTCAGTATGTCTAGAATTCCTTTTTACCTATACTAAGAAGCATATTTAATGGGACAAGTCATGAGATATGGCTAGAATGGAAATGGACAGAAACTATTTCTTTTTAGATATTTTTTGACTCTCTCATTTTATTTTTTAGTATTGTTTTGGTATAACACCATTTATAAATTTCTTTTCTTCTAAAACATGTTTCAAGATCTGAATGCATCCTCTATCTCAAGCTATTGTTTTACTGTAATAGAAAATGAATAGAGATATTTAACAGTGGATCCTGATTTTGGCTTTAATAGAGGCCATATGCATAGTTTTATTGAAGCCTTTTCAACCACAGCATATACTTTAAAACTGATAGAGTTTTAAAAGGAGATTGCATGAGATTCCAAAGGAAAATATGTTCTCTAAAAATATTATTATCCATCTGGATCTGTAGGTTTAAGGTGATTTAATTTTGGAATGTGTATTTAGAGACTAGGTAATAAGACATCAGTTTCTTTTCTAGAAAACTTACTTTTTCTGTATACTACATTTGTTTACACATCTAACCTTATACCATTGACCTTTCTTCTCCTTACTAAACATTTATTGATCATTATTTTTTTCCTGTGGGAATATGAGGAAAATAGGATCCATTCTTTAATTTGCTGTGATTTAAAATATGACTGTAAAGACAGGGCATTTACAGTCAGTTCAAAAAGTAATTCAAGACAATGTTTCTTAAGACCTGTAGCATGAGTGACATCCACATGACATGAAGGTACACGTATTTTCCTGTACTCAAGGTAGACATTGATAATCTAGGATACCTTCTTGTTGTATGTGGACTTGGGAAATGAATTCTAATGATTTGAGAAGAACTGTTTTGGTATTATTTATTATTATATCTATAGTGCTCAGTACACTGCCTGGCACATATTTATTCCATATAATGCATTTTATTAAATTGAATTTCTTAATGATTGCATGGTAAATTAGAGGAAAGAATGGGGAAGAAACTGGACATAGATTTCTCAGAAGCCATAATTGTTTCATGTTCTTTTCTGCATCTTTTATAAGCAAATCTCAGTATAAATATACCAAGAAAAAAGTAAACTTTATTAAATCAAATTATGGATGTTATTATTTGCTAGATAATTGCTTTCTTCTCTACATTCTTAAATCTCTACTGTGATGATCAGGTATAGTCCATCCATTTGAAAAATATAACAATACCCCAATGAGTTCACCTCCAATTATTATTCTAGATAACAAAATCTTAAATAGGTTTTATTAAAATAATAAAAGAATTCACTGAGAATGAACTGACACTCAAGAATTGAGAACCACAGATGCTTTATAGTATAGTAAACCTAAGCATACTTATTTACAATGTAATATAAATGATTTACTGTATATCAGAGATAAGTTTTAAATTCCCTTTCATAAGGAAGCAATGAAAGCAGGTTTAGCTAAAGGAACACATTTTTCATGACACTTTTGTTCTGTTGGCAGAACCTACACAATGCTCCTTTTCTGCATATAAACTACTCAATACTCATTTTCCACATGGTTCTGAGGTAGGACCTTCCTTCTTGACTTAGAATTACAGAAAATTCATGATTTACAGAAAATTCTTAATCTTTGCTTATGAGGGTTCAATAAGTTCGTTTGAAAAACTGGGTTTTAATCAATGGGGGCTTTTAAGGAGGTATCATCTCTCAATTATGCTCTATAAAATGCAGCCCTAATTACTTATTATCTTGAAATGGTTTCTTTTTCTACTGACATGATTTTCTAGCACTTTGGGTTTTTGTTTTTGGGCCCTGGACTGCTCAGAAGAGAAAGTTTTTTTTTTTTTTAACACATTCTTTTGCAGGAAGATGAAATATTCTGAATGGAGTCTGGGCTGAAAACACTTTCCTCATGTCAGAAATAAGCAATTTTGCTATATCCTGTTTGACTTCCTTAACTATCCTTTTTCTCTTCTCATTCTCCACCTAGCAGGTTGTAAATATTTCCATTTAATTTCAGTAGTGTGGTGCTCATTACACAAGCATAATCCTAGCCTGATCATTTACATTTATGAATAACCCATTTAGATATATGGGAACAATAATGCATGAATAAGCACAATCTATTTTTAAAAATGAAATGAATTTAGGCTATTGGAAAAAAGAAAATTCTAATAAAGTATGTTGGAGACATGACAAATTTTTCCTACATAATTTTTAGATGAAATCTCCATGGTAATGACCATGAAGCAGGAAGAGATTCCCACCACCCACTCCGCTGTTATCTTCCTGTCTTCTCTCTGCTCCTGGATCTTATTTTTTATTTATTTATTTATTTTTTTATACATACAATCTGGGGTACAGGCCAGAGGCGTGGGGCAGTGAGAGGGTTCACCAGAGACAGAGTGGGGAGCAGAATAGGCAGATCAGAAATACACTGCTGAGAGGAGCAGCAGGCGAGGCAGGAGAGGTCTGCCACACTATGTGGGATTCTCCCCGGCTGGGCGTCGAACCTGCATGGCGCGCTGCCGACAGCTCCATAGCACAGCGTTCAACCGCTGCACCACCAGGGAGGCCCTGCTCCTGGATCTTAGATAAAGACCGTGGATAAAAGAATTTATATTTCTTGATTACTGTTTATGTGTAAGGAAACTATATGTATTAGTCATCTCATTTTTCACTCTCAAAAATTCTCTTCTAGTATCCATATCTTACAAGGGGAGAAAAAAGAGGACCTGAGAGGTTAAGTAATAGTCTCTAAAAGTGTGTAAGTGCATACTGGTCTTTTATTTTAGCATGGACAGTGGACGAACATAATCCCCACTGCCTCCTCCCTCCCAGACACCCAGAAAATAATTGAACAGAAAAAAAATAGTTGTTTTCTGGGTAGGAGAGGAGTGCATAAAGAAGTTTAAAATATTAGTAAATAAATTAGATGGTGTATTTGGATTAGCCGGGTAAATCCAGGGCAGGAGAAGTGATTGTATTCAGAGGACATGGAACAATGGGCAACATGGGAGTTGACTAGGAAGTGCCAGGACTAGAAAGAACAGCACTATTTTTTTTTTAAAGATTTATTTATTTATGCATGCAAGAACTGGGGTGTAGGCCTGAGGTGTGGGGGTAGTGAGAGGATTCACCAGAGACAAGAGTGGGGAGCAGAACAATAGGCAGACCTATAGGCAAACCTATTGAAATACACTGCTGAGGGGGAGTAACCAGCGAGACAGGAGAGGTCTGCTGCGCCATGTGGGAAGCTCCTTGGCCTGGGACTGAACTCATGCTGCAGTGGCTGCAGAGAGCTTCATAGTGCTGAGACTTAACCCATTGTGCCACCAGGGAGGCCCAACACTAAAATTTGAATCCATACCTATCTTATCCAAGAAAATATAACATTCATTGACATATTAAATAATAGATATTAAAGAGAGGAATTCAGCACCATAGACACTAAAAAATACTCTGGAAGTTTTCTGAAAACCTCTTTTGTACAAACTTAACAATAGAGCAGGGACAAAATTGTGCAGTATGAAACATTGATCTCCAGTGTCTCATGGTTCTATGTATAATTTATACAAAGTTGGAGATTCATTTACTCAACAGTCTATTTCAGTTCCTTACTAAGATAACAGTATGTTGTCTTACCTAAAGGATAGATCCCAATGTATCCAAAGAAACATGTCAGTCGGACAACCAGTTGACATTTCCTGTGTAACGCAAGTAATAACTTCCAAAGCTCAGAAGGAGGGGAGAGAAGTACTGGCTATGGATTAAGAGAATACGAGTGTTGCTTCACAATTTTCAAAATACCCTCAAACTTTAATGTTTAAGAAGCTGCCTTATTTACCTGTTTATTTTTAATATTTATAAAAATACATGCTCTATTATATTTGTGGTATCATAGTAAATCACAAAGATAAATGAACATCAAGGGAATATAATTTCATACAAATCTTTATGTAAATCTAGAGATAGAATACAAATAGGTAAACTGTCAAAATTTGTAAATGGTATCATTTTTTGGCTCTAAAATGATTTTTGTTTTATTCAGCATTTCAGCATTATGTGAAATATAGTCTTATTGCTATGATTTGTCTTATTTATTTTTAGTTTATGTATTTTTAAAAAAAGATTTATTTATTTATGCACACAAGAGCTGGGTTATAGGCCAGAGGTGGGGGTGGTGGTGTTGAGAGGATTCACCAGAGACAGAATGGGGAGCAGAATAGGCAGATCCACTGAAATACACTGCTGAGGGGAGCAGTGGGTGAAACAGGAAAGGTCTGTTGCGCCATGTGGGTCAACTCCCTGACCGGTGATCAAACTCGTGTTGTAGTGGCTGCTGATAGCTTCATAGTGCTGAGACTTAACTCTTAGTACTACTAGGGAGGACCTAGTTGATGTATTTTTAATTGAGCTAATATCTGGATACCCCCATCAGGTACTGCTACCTTAAACTAGAAACTTGTGCAGACAGAGAAGTTCTAACTTTGAGGTAGTGCTTGAAAATTCACATAAGCTTTAGAGCTAGTCATGATCTTGGCATTTTCTTATTCTATACCATCTGAATATATTTGCCTCATCATGAATATAGGTATTGGGAAGCTGAAAGAAATTAGATACAGGATCCAGATATTCTCTGTTAGGCTATTTGTTAACATTTGATTTGGTTTAGTAATTATAAAATGGCCTTAATAATTGGTTCTGTGCTTCATGTCAACTGTTGGTCATTTCAATCCATTTTCTTGTGCCAGGAAGTCACATCCCTAGCATCACCACAACAATTAACAACCCTTCAGGAGGTCCCAGTGCAGCAGTTCTGATTAAATCAGTCAGATTTACATTTAGTTTTTAAACCAGCCAATCCACTCACTGTTGGGTTGCCTATTGGTTACACAGTGTCTATTTTTAAAGTATAAGGAGGAGAATTTTTAGTGAGAGAAATATAGTAGCTGCCCATATCTACCTTTTTGTTTTCACCCTTTCAGCTACCTATCTTCAATAGGGAGGCGACAACATTACATATAATAAGATATTGACAGAAAGAGAGCAAGCAAGAGCTTTTATTATAGTGTGTTTTAGTTGTTCTATTTCATTACTAGTTATTGTTAATTTCTTACTGTGTTCATGTTTTAAGTAAAATGTATCATAGGTGCGTATAGGAAAAAATATATCTGATGTAGGGTGATACTATCCTTAGTTCCAGGCATCCACTAGGATGTATTAGAATATATCCCCCATGGATAATGGGGAGATTACGGTATTTCTGATGAAGATTTGCATTTTAATCAGTTATAATTTTGTGACTGTCATTATTAGACACAACCTATTATCTATTGTCTTTCCTTTATCATAATTTATAGCTAGGAACAAATTTAACCTGCCACAGATGGAAGGGGATTATAATCATTTCAGTGTTTCTAGCAAAATATTCATAAGGGTTGCTAAAACATTGAGGTCAAATAATTCTGGGCGATCCTGGCTTTTCTAAAGATTTTTCAGCTCTAAGACTTTTAAAAATCGTTAATATGTAATACAAATTTGGGGTATCTAAGAAGGAAGTATAGGATGTTGAGTTCTCCAAACCTGTTTGACTATAGAAATTACACTGGTCAACAGTGAGACCATTACTGAGTTTAAAAGGCCCTAATCTGTAGTATCTTGGTGTGCTGAACATGAATATAACCCTGAAAATTTTTATTAGCTCTCGTTTTGAAGATATTTCACATAATTCATTTTATATGTTTCACCGTGTAAATTTATCCACTAGGACTGCAACACCATCCTAAATCAGCATAGAATGATGTCATATTGCATCGCATTGCATAATACCATCATGCACACATCATCCAGAGTTGATTGCATCATTTTCTGATGCAATGCAATACTACTGCTAGGCAGCTGATGAAGTAAGCTGACGTCAGCAGTGCACTATAGAAAGCTCTGTCGGAAAGGTTGAGCATTGAAAATATTTCAGATTTTGTGCGAGACAGTTACTGTTCCATAGAACTGTTCTTATTTTATCCATTTAGGCACAATACAGAACAATCATGCCTTGAAAGTTCATTAATAGTGTGGACAATTTCTGCTCTATTTGTGGGGAAGTGACATTTGCCAACCAGAAGAAAATTATCACTTCTCTAGTGAAGAAGGTTTATCTTCTTTACTTCAGATGCAAGGTTGGTGACCAAGAGAAGCCTTGGACCCCACATATGTGCTGTGCTACATGTACAACACAGCTTTCACGGTGGTTCAGTGGCAAAAGACCATCAATGCCGTTTACAGTCCCCATGGTGTGGAGAGAGCCAAGCAACCACATAAAAGACTGTTCCTTCTGCTTGGTTCCTCCTCTTTCCAGCAGAATAACAAAGCAAAAGAAGTCGAGAATAGTCTAGCTAAACATTACATCTGCATTGAGACCAGTTCCACATGGTGAGGGACTCTTCCTATTCCAGAACCTCCAGCAGAATTTTCTCTTGATTCATCTGATGAGGACAAGGGTGAGCTGACCTGTTCTCCTGCTCCATCAGCATGCAGTGATCCAGATTTTCACTGTGGTGCATCATCAACCTTGTACAGACTAACACAGGAAGAACTAAATGACCTGGTTCATGATTTGGACTTCTCCAACAACAAGGCAGAATTGCTGGGCTCAAGACTCCAACAATGTAATCTTCTAGAAGAAGATGTCACAATTATTTTCTATCGAAAGTGCCACCAGCAGTTGGAGCCTTTCTTCACAAAGGAAAGTACTCTGGTATTCTGTTCCAATATTGAGGGCCTCATAAATGCCTTAGAAATCACTCATGACCCACAAGAATGGAGACTATTTGTAGACTCTTCAAAACTGAGTCTTAAGGCTGTGCTTTTGCACAATGGAAACCGTCTTCCATCTGTTCTATTCCTGAACAGCTGTACAAGAGACAAGCAAAGAAATCTAAGACAGTCTATGACTTGATTTTTTACAGGTATTAGCCATAGGCCTATTACTATTGGCATGCATTTTGTGATGTAAATATCAATTTATTGCAGATTACTAGAGCCAAAATTGGAATATGACTGTCATATTTGTGTTGAGCACATACAAATTGATAGGAAATGACTAATTTTATTTCAGTAACATGACTTTTGTATAAATTTGTTGACCAGTGTTATTTTTAATAAGAAATCTTATCAGACCACCGAAGTGAATACACTTTGGGGAGTTCTGGATTAAGCAAGCATCCACTCAGCAGATTTCTAGTCACTTCAGCATTTAAGTCTTACCTTATAGGTGGCTGAGCTGACCCTTGCATGCCTTAGTTGCTTGCAAAACACAACATTTAAAAGATGTATTGTTTTAATTATTGGGTAACACTGATATAAAGCACTGTATATGATTCAGGGGAATAGGTCACACCTCTCCAAATGTGTGTCACCATGCCACACCCACCACCAGAGTAACCATGTCCCTTTATCATATGCCATTGGGCCCCCTCCACACTTTGTTCCCTCCCTGCCCTCCCCCTCTAGTAGCCTCAATTCTGCTGTCATATTCCTAGACTTTATTTTGGTTTAGTTGGTCTAAAGATTTATTTACTTATGCATACAAGAACTGGGGTGTAGGCCAGAGGTGTGGGGGGTGGTGAGAGGATTCACCAGAGACAGAGTGAGGAGCAGAGCAGGCAGATCGACCGAAATACACAGCTGAGGGGAGCAGCAGGCAAGGCAGGAGAGATCTGCTGCGCCATGTGGGAATCTCCCTGGCTGGCAAGCTGACAGCTCCACAGCGCTGCGCTTAATCGATTGCGCCACCAGGGAGGCCCTATGTCGCAGCCTAGACCCCCATATTGTTTTGACAAGGTCACTTTATGGGTGGTGAGCCTTCAAGGAAGTGTTCCCATAGTCAGGATGCGATATTTCTTCTTGCAAATAAATTTAAGTATAATTTCAGGAGAACAGTAACTAAGTTTCTTCACCATGCCTGCATGCATTGGCCTTACTCATTAGATCCTGGCAGCGAGATATCCTTGTAACAGTGACGTGTCCTTGCCCGGTCAAGGGTTAATGTTTGAACAAAGAACAATTAATCCCTTCCCCTGTTTCCCTTCCTTGCCTGGAAAAATCAGCTTATAGTTCCTTAGATTATTTCCTCCAGATATTAGCATAAAGATGTTTCTTTTATCATA